>WNGS01163813.1:10582028-10594416 GCA_020271785.1 Procambarus virginalis
AACCGGTTCAGTTGTTACCTCATTAGCTGCAATTGGCTTTAACGAGCACGCTCTACAGAACTGGTCTCTGTACCTGAGTAAACAAGCGTGTCTGTAGTACTCATATAACGACAAGGGGGGGGGAAGGCCCACCTGTCACTCCTGTGTGGGGTGGGAGGGCCCACCTGTCACTCCTGTGTGGGGTGGGAGGGCCCACCTGTCACTCCTGTGTGGGGTGGGAGGGCCCACCTGTCACTCCAGGGTGGGGTGGGAGGGCCCAATTGTCACTCCTGTGTGGGGTGGGCGGCCCTCACCTGTCACTCCTGTGTGGGGTGGGAGGTCCCACCTGTCACTCCTGTGTGGGGTGGGAGGGCCCACCTGTCACTCCTGTGTGGGGTGGGCGGCCCTCACCTGTCCTCCTGTGTGGGGTGGGAGGTCCCACCTGTCACTCCTGTGTGGGGTGGGAGGCCCTCACCTGTCACTCCTGTGTGGGGTGGGAGGCCCACCTGTCACTCCTGTGTGGGGTGGGAGGTCCCACCTGTCACTCCTGTGTGGGGTGGGGCCCCCACCTGTCACTCCTGTGTGGGGTGGGGGGCCCATCTGTCACTCCTGTGTGGGGTGGGAGGGCCCACCTGTCACTCCTGTGTGGGGTGGGCGGCCCACCTGTCACTCCTGTGTGGGGTGGGCGGCCCACCTGTCACTCCTGTGTGGGGTGGGCGGCCCCCACCTGTCACTCCTGTGTGGGGTGGGAGGCCTCACCTGTCACTCCTGTGTGGGGTGGGCGGCCCACCTGTCACTCCTGTGTGGGGTGGGAGGCCCTCACCTGTCACTCCTGTGTGGGGTGGGAGGCCCTCACCTGTCACTCCTGTGTGGGGTGGGCGGCCCCCACCTGTCACTCCTGTGTGGGGAGGGAGGCCCTCACCTGTCACTCCTGTGTGGGGTGGGAGGCCCTCACCTGTCACTCCTGTGTGGGGTGGGAGGCCTCACCTGTCACTCCTGTGTGGGGTGGGAGGCCCACCTGTCACTCCTGTGTGGGGTGGGCGGCCCCCACCTGTCACTCCTGTGTGGGGTGGGCGGCCCTCACCTGTCACTCCTGTGTGGGGTGGGAGGCCCTCACCTGTCACTCCTGTGTGGGGTGGGAGGGCCCACCTGTCACTCCTGTGTGGGGTGGGAGGGCCTCACCTGTCACTCCAGGGTGGGGTGGGCGGCCCTCACCTGTCACTCCTGTGTGGGGTGGGAGGCCCTCACCTGTCACTCCTGTGTGGGGTGGGCGGCCCACCTGTCACTCCAGGGGGGGGGGGGTAACAGGTGGGACCTTCTCCCACTCTTCCCAAGATTACACTTATCAGTACAACTTCAGGATGTCAGAAAAAATTCTTTATTCTTACATATTAAATAACTTATATCTAAAGTTATATACGAGATAAAGAACATTTTTCTCATTCAGTGACACAATAAGTTTGTGTAAGTTCACTTTTGTGGAGTTAAACCAAATCCAGTGATTGGTGGATTCATGGCTGGCCAAAAACAGAAACAATAACAGCTATAATTCGTCAATCAAGAAGCATTTGCAATCAGAAAACACTGTGATTGGCTGGCCAGAGGACTCTGAAAGTGTGAAACGCCGTGATTGGCGGACGGCTCGAAGCGTGGCGTGTTGAACACACTAAACTGCCCTGGAGCATGCAATCTTGCCAAACCCATCCCCCTGAATTCAGAAAATCGCATTTCAGTCTCTGATATATCCTCGTGGATCCCGTCCAAAGCAATTTGATGGGGGTATATTTTGAACAATTGGAACATATAGTGCATAAAACGTTTAGCTTTGAAGGCTGCGTGGGGGCAAGACGTCAGTTGTCGTGGTGGGTTGAGATGGCATCAGTTACCTGGAGACAGAGTCCTGACCGGTACAGTTTTTGCCCGCTCGCTTTAGGGAAAAACGCGTATATTCCTTCGTTATCTTGTCCATCTCGATTTTATTAGCGTTTAATGTGGGCGAAGTGGCGCGCGCTGCGATGACTTTGACACAGTCTGATGGTGGGGTGGGGGGGGGGGGATGAGGTGGTGATGAGCAGTGTGTGGTCTGGTGGCGATGGTTGTAGTTGTGGTGGTGGTGGTGGTTGGTCATCATGGGGGTGGTTGGTGTACTGTTGGTAGTAACAGCCTTGAGGGGAATCTCAATGCTTAATGAAAGGTCGCCCTGTGTTGATGGGTCTCACATACACACACATAGGGGGCCTGTGGCTGAGTGAGCAGGGCTTGGGACTCGTAATCCTAGGGTCTAGGGTTCGATCCCCGGCGATGGCGGAAACAAATGGGCAGAGTTTCTTTCACCCCTGATGAAATATCTTTCATCTTTCATCAAGTATCTTTCCTCGAGATACTTGTGCCTCAGTTCTTGTGGTATCATGTTGGATTTTTTTCGTGGCCATTTCATTGATGATGATCTTGCATGAATCATCCTCGATCGTCTCATGTTAAACAAAAAGTTGGTGCTTGTATGGGCATACCTGAGGCCCACAGGTGTTCAGTGTCATCCCAGTAAACATGGGGAATATTGCAGGTACAGAGCAACAACTTGCTCTCACACAAGACAGCACATATATTACTTATTGCTTATTGTCACTGTTTTGCTTATAAATAAGTACATATGTGACTCACTTCCAGTTTATCACGCCGCCAGATGGGACTAGACACCTTACACCCTCACAGCAAAAGGTGGACCATTCGTCTATATATCACAAGTTGCAGCCAATGTTAAACACTTCGCAATTGCACCAGTAACATGGAAATACCCTGAATTGTGTTGCGTGAGAGACTTTTTAATCTGATGGCCCTCAGAGAGGCCCGTAAGGGCTCCGCGGGTCTCACCAACAGAGTTCCACAGTTCTATAACTTTGAGGTGTTAAAGTGGAAGTAACGAGAGATTTATCTTGACGGATCTCGCTGTAATCACGGACCAGGAAGGTCATTCGTTGGAGTGATTGAAGGATTGCTGGGCCAGACGGTCAATTGCTTCGTGGTGTGAAGATGGAGTGGCTGGTTGATGATAGGGATGGAGACAGCTAGCCTACCCACTCGCTTACCGTGCCTTGCGCTCCTTACTACTACCTGAAGCTCATTCAAGAAGTAGAACCTATCCAGGTGGTGCTGGGATAGGTACTACCTGAAGCTCATTCAAGAAGTGGAACCTATCCGGGTGGTGCTGGGATAGGTCCTATCTGTAGCTCATTCAAGAAGTACCAGCCGGGATAGGTACTACCTGAAGCTCATTCAAGAAGTACCAGCAGGGATAGGTACTACCTGTAGCTCATTCAAGAAGTAGAACCTATCCTGGTGGTGCTGGGATAGGTCCTATCTGTAGCTCATTCAAGAAGTGGAACCTATCCGGGTGGTGCTGGGATAGGTCCTATCTGTAGCTCATTCAAGAAGTGGAACCTATCCGGGTGGTGCTGGGATAGGTCCTATCTGTAGCTCATTCAAGAAGTGGAACCTATCCGGGTGGTGCTGGGATAGGTCCTATCTGTAGCTCATTCAAGAAGTACCAGCAGGGATAGGTACTACCTGAAGCTCATTCAAGAAGTAGAACCTATCCAGGTGGTGCTGGGATAGGTACTACCTGAAGCTCATTCAAGAAGTAGAACCTATCCCGGGTGGTGCTAGGATAGATCCGGCACCACCTATCTAAATCCTGTCCCTGATCCATCGTGTATCTGTTAAGCCTATTTTTTGATGTCTGCTATTCCATCTGTCTCTGTGATGTTGGCGGGTATCCCATTCCACTCGTGACAACTCTACACTATCCTAAATCCTATATAAGATTTAGCTTATAGCCATACTTACGGCTAATGATATAATTTGATATTTTTAAGACCGTGCTCATATCTCCTCTATTCCTTAACCATTACTTTTGGCCCATGCGAGGCAGCTCCTACTTATATCTATCCAACTTTATTTATATACATGTTTAACCTACGCTAAAAACAATTCCATGAGCCCACGTCTATAATGTTACCCGGTAATTTGTTTCATAAATCAACAAACCTGTTTTTAAACCAGTATTTACCCAGGTCTTTCCTGAAACTAAACTTATTATATTTATATCCATTGTTTCAGTACCTCATTGTTAGCAGTTCTGACATATTTCCATTTTTAATTGAGTTAGACTGTGAGATACTGTGAGTATAAGAGTCTTGACTCACAGTTGGGAACCCCGGGTTCGAATCCCGGGCGGGTGGGAAATGATTGGACACGTTTCCTGTCACCTAATGCACCTGTTCACCCAGCAGTCAATAGGTACCCCGGGAGTTAAATTTGGTATGGGGTTGTTTCCTGGGGAGGGTCATTAGTCCCCCTTGGGGGGGGTCCGCGATATAAGTCTAACGTGTATATGCGCAGGCTGCCTGTCCCCAACACAATGAATTATTAAATTTAATGATTAATTTAACAGCTTAGTGCTTCACGTTAGGAAACTATTCTATATAATTGATGTTTGTCATTCAAGATGAATTGTCACTTTTTTTTATTATTATTATTTTCTACCACAGACGTGGCCGGACATTTACAATGCTAACCAGCATATATACATTTTCTTCTGTCCTCCATGGACAGGGTTAGAGATGTGTTAAACATATATTTCAAGTGGTTATTGAACAATCAACCACAGAAGGTGAGTCGGTACTTTTAAAATGCTAAGCTAACCTACATACGTAAATACATAGATACACAGATTTACGTATGCCCTATATAAAGTGTTCGATGTGTCTTTAAAAGTGTCATTAATGTGCATTTACAAAGGTGAAATGTAATTCTGATCAGCTTCCATATATACTTTATACACATACATATACATACACACATACATGCATTCACATACATTTGTCTCTTTTACTCTGACAGGGTGAGATAGCTGATAGAGAAACTAGTATGCAATTAAGCACTTAATTACTGAAGGTGATTAAGGTGCTTTTACAAGCTCAGGTTATATAGTTACATCACATACATACATACGTTGTATAATTGATACATTACATGGCCACTTTTTTAATTGTCACTTTCATTGACTAAATATCACTACATTTTTAAATCTAATAAATTCATTAAATTTAATTTAATTTAACCACTCGAACTAAAGTGGGTATTGAATTGATGTACCTAAATTGATGTACCTGAATTGATGTACCTAAATTGATGTACCTGAATTGATGCACCTAAATTGATGTACCTGAATTGGTGCACCTAAATTGATGTACCTAAATTGATGGACCTAAATTGATGTACCTAAATTGATGTACCTAAATTGATGCACCTAAATTGATGTACCTAAATTGATGTACAGTCACATACGCCAGACTTGGAGGTGACGTCACATACACCAGACTCGGAGGTGACGTCACATACACCAGACTCGGTGACGTCACATACGCCAGACTCGGTGACGTCACATACACCAGACTCTGACGTGACGTCACATACGCCAGACTCGGAGGTGACGTCACATACACCAGACTCTGACGTGACGTCACATACGCCAGACTCGGAGGTGACGTCACATACGCCAGACTCTGACGTGACGTCACATACGTCAGACTCTGACGTGACGTCACATACACAAGGTTTCCTGGCGTGACGACACGAATGACAGCATGCGTCTCGATCGCGCTTTGCAGACAACTACAAGCACAAACAAACCTACAAGCACAGGAATAACCACGAATCACAACACAGTCGTAGCAAAGCACGGACCAAAGAGCTGGAGCTCAACCTCCCCTCAAGCACAACCCGGTGAGTACAACTAGGTGAATACAAATCCAGATATAATACACAAAAACTAACACTTAAATAACTGGAGACGAGGGTCTCAGGGTGGGGGGTGGGGGGGTGAAAACACTTTTACTTAATTAATATATAGAGAATGGGGGCAGGTGTGTGTGGGGGGGGGGAGGGGGGTTCACAGGGGTAACTTCTCTGGCACCTGGCAGATGTTCGGCTAAGAGGAGAGAGAGAGAGAGAGAGAGAGAGAGAGAGAGAAGAGAGAGAGAGAGAGAGAGAGAGAGAGAGAGGAGAGGGAGGGAGGGAGGGAGGGCAGTACCCGCAGATACCTATCAGATCACGTATCAACAAACTGCAAACTATAAATTGTATTTCAACAAAGCTGAATATCAAAGAGCTGTATTACAATCTCAAGAGATAGCGCGCCACAGCGAAGGAGAAACAGGGAAGGTGAGAAGTAGGATGCTAGAGATAACTAGAGATATAGTAGAGAATGTTTAGCTGGAGCAGTCACGCTGGCTTGGCCCCTGCTGGAAGCCTCGTCTCATCCAGCAAAGATGGAGGAATTATGCGCGTAGATTTACAAGCTAACTGGAGACCATTTGCGATGCAACCCGTGCGCAGACGATATCAGATATTATATAGGAACGAACGATAGGATGGTGAACCAAGATGAACATTTACTCGTGATATGAAATGACATAGGCGCATCAAGACAATGCCAGGAGGCACAGGTTACACAGGTTTCAGGGCACATCCTGCTTGTCCGTACATAGCCGTTAACGGTCTGCAAAGGTACAGCGATGCATACTGTTAATCTCGTTATTACCAACGTTGACATGGCCTCGTTAGTTACTAGACTTCCCGTTATATTGCAGTAGTTAGTGCCTTGATGTAAGATGTAAAGATGGTATAAGCTTCATTTGCAGTGGAACAGCCTCCACTCTATATGAATATTTATATAAAATATACTGTAAAAATAACACACACACACACACACACACACACACACACACACACACACACACACACACACACACACACACACACACACACACACACACCACACACACACACACACACACACACACACACACACACACACACACACACACCACACACACACACACACACACACACACACACCACAAGAATTCAAGGAAAATATTAAAAGTTGAAGAGGCAGTATAAACACAAGCCTAGTGTTAACAGCGCGCCAAAGCCTGGTCGAGGCTTGCTGTGGGCCACTTTACCTTATACAGCGGGGGACGAGGACCTCTCCAAGTGCCCCAGCTCCATAGTCCCCCACTTAACACTTACAAGGGGTGTTAAGACGCCTGCTGTTGACTTAAATCCACTTAAATATTTATCAATCGTATTGTATGAGATTGATATTGCTTTTGAAGTATTCATTTTAATGTCTTGTTGTATCGATTTGCTGTTTATACATTTTAAAGAGGAAATACATTTTCACAAAACACTTGACTAATAAATTTAACGTGAAGCAGTTGTAGCGAACTTTTACACACTCGCTTATCAAGGCTGTGTTTATACTGCAGAAAGTTACTGAAACAAACCAATAGTTTCATAGGAGTGTGGCAGCAAGTTAGTTAAAGTTGGACAGGTGGGATTTGTATTTAATGGCGTGGCCATCACACCCTAACAACCCTCTTCTTTCCCCCCCACCCTGCCCCTTAACCCCCTCCCCCCCCTCAACTCCCTCTTTCAGCTCGTAGGGAAGAGCAAATGTCACATATGCAATATTGAAGCTCGTGTCAGGTGTGTGAGAAAAGTTGAACACCAAAACAATCTTGGTGCAATCAATGGCATATTAGGCTGTGTTGCTCTCTGGGCTTTGATGAAACTGTTTTTTGAGGGTCGTATGCACTCGTGTATAGTGTATGGTGAAGCTCGTATCATACATGGTGATGCTAGGGAGACAGGGCTACCTGCTTGATGGGGTGCTGGGAGTTCTTCTACTCCCCAGCCCGGCCCGAGGCCAGGCTCGACTTGTGAGAGTTTGGTCCACCAGGCTGTTGCTTGGAGCGGCCCGCAGGCCCACATATACCTGCTTGATGGGGTTCTGGGAGTTCTTCTACTCCCCAAGCCCGGCCTGAGACCAGGCTCGACTTGTGAGAGTTTGATCCACCAGGCTGTTGCTTGGAGCGGCCCGCAGGCCCTCATACCCACCACAGCCCGGCTGATACAGAGGAACTATGGTGAACCCAGACACCATACATTCTATCTTTTTCTATGTGAGTGCTTCGTGGGTATGGTGATTAGATGTGTGTTGTGTTTGACGGTACATGAAACATCAATTTAGATTTGTAATCGACAAAAAAGAGGCATGAGATGTAAGGAAACGTGCCCAAACGTCTCGACCTAAAGGGGGATCGATTTTTGTTCTCCACTCACACAATCACTTGGGCTGGACGGTAGAGCGACGGTCTTGCTTCATGCAGGTCGGCGTTCAATCCCCGACCGTCCAAGTAGTTGGGCACCATTCCTTCCCACCGTCCCATCCCAAATCCTAATCCTGACCCCTTCCCAGTGCTATATAGTCGTAATGGCTTGGCGCTTTCCCCTGATAGTTCCCTTCCCTTCACACGTCCCCAGGAAGCAGCCCGTAGCAGCTGTCTAACTCCCAGGTACCTATTTACTGCTAGGTGAACAAGGGCATCAGGGTGAACGAAACTCTGCCCATTTGGTTCCGCTATCGCCGGGGATCGATCCCCGGACCCTAGGACTACGAATCCCGAGTGCTGTTCACTCAGCCGTCAGGCCCGATGACATATAATGTGCGTGTGTTTGTGTGTGTGTGTGTGTGTGTGTGTGTGTGTGTGTGTGTGTGTGTGTGTGTGTGTGTGTGTGTGTGTGTGTGTGTGTGTGTTGTGTACGGGTGTGTATGTGTGTTTGTGTACGGATGTGTGTGTGTGTGTGTGTGTGTGTGTGTGTGTAATTTGAGATAGTATAAGATGCTGGTGTGTAGTAATCCGCAGGTGTGTAGTGGCGTAGGTATGTATTTAGGGGCCCGCAAGCGGCCCAGGTGTTAAGTGACTCAGGTGTGTGTTCTCACATGCCCGCAGCCCGCCCGCCCGCGCCCGTCTCCGCCCACACAACAAACGAGCTAATTATGGATAATGGCTTCGTGCTGGCAAGGTTTTGAAAGAGTTGAGTCCCAGGTCACATGTTGATTATCAATCGTTGCACGTTAACTGGGTCGCGCTTTTATGGGTCTGGCGGAAACGTTTTGTTTATGTCAGTCCAGGTGGCTTGATTTTGGGTGACGCTATACACACACACACACACACACACACACACACACACACACACACACACACACACACACACACACACACACACACACACACACACACACATATGGGCCAATAGGTCTTTACACTTTGATGTATTCTTACGGTGACAAGTAAACGGGTTTAACGCTGTTAAACCCGTTAAATGTATTGGGAACTTTTCTTAGTTATTCTTCCCTGGCCACAGCCATCATCGGGTGACACCTCTTCCCACACCTAGCCCCGTCACCCATCACCCACCGGCCCCGTCACCCACCGGCCCCGTCACCCTCCGGGTCCCCACTACCTATATATATACCTGTGGTCTGGGCCACCGGTCCAAGCCTGCGCCTGCCTTTACACAAACCGGGAGAAACAATAAGATAGAGGTGTTGAGTCACACTGCCAGCAATACATATGGGAGCAGAGGCGTTTTGGTCGGTAAAACAATGCGTGCAGTTGGGCTTGCAACACCCTGTGTTGCATGGAGCATAAGCGAACAGATAGCATCGGGAAGCGCACGAGATATTCCCCCAAAACGCGACAAATAGTGACAGGAATGACAGGTGATGTGTCCGCTGCCAACTGACATTGAAGACTTTACCTCCCACCGCTTCTCTATGAGCTGCTACAGATCTGTGTGTGTCCGGTGAAATACAGCAGTTTGCCTCTTAAATGCCGTTATGGTTGAACCGTTTTTTATGCTGTTATATTTGCCCGCCAAAACGGCAAATGTCGAGCAAGGAGAGTAATTAGGCATCAGTTCTGTGCGGCTCAAGAATAAGGGTTAAGTGTCGGACAAGCTACCTACGTAGGGGCGTAATGGGCGACACTTGTCAGTTACCTTAGCCAGAAATGTCCAAAATTTGTCGCCAGGGTCTTAGTGAGGACGATTTACTTTCCCATGCTTCTTCGGGCGTGTGACGCGCGCTTCTGCTGTTTTGTGGAGGCGCCCTGAGTGAGGTGGGCGGTCTGCAACCGCCCGGGAGGTGGGCTCCGCCAGGGAGGAAAAACAAAGCAAGTGATGAGTGCGCACTGTGAGATCTTTTGTGGCGAGGAGATGAGTGTGTGTGCGTGTGCGTGTGTGCGTGTGTGTGTGTATATTAGGGCGCAGAGGGCGACATTAGCAGTATCGTGGTGGGTGGGCTGCAAGACAGGCAGATAGACAGAGAAACAGACAGATACAGATAGACAGACGGGAATTAGAACCACGTATAGGTGGAATTGGTTGTGTATTGTGATAATATCTAAATCAGCGGGGTTCAATTGTAATGACTAATTGAACCCTCTGATGGTGCCGGCATGTATGTATATATCTATTACATCACTCATACGCGGGGCTGTGCATACTGTATACATGGGACTATACATATCTCAGATTTATACATTACCTTCTTGCAGAGAATAGGTCTTAATAACCTGGCTAAGCCCAACCCACACGCTGAAGTAGGTCTGAAAGTGACGACGTTTCGGTCCGTCCTAGACCCTTATGTGACGACGTTTCGGTTCGTCCTGGACCCTTTTGTGGCGACGTTCCGGTCCGTCCTGGACCCTTATGTGACGACGTTTCGGTCCGTCCTGGACCCTTATGTGACGACGTTTCGGTCCGTCCTGGACCCTTATGTGGCGACGTTTCGGTCCCTCCTGGAACCTTATGTGACGACGTTTCGGTCCGTCCTGGACCCTTATGTGACGACGTTTCGGTCCGTCCTGGACCCTTATGTGGCGACGTTTCGGTCCGTCCTGGACCCGTATGTGACGACGTTCCGGTCCGTCCTGGACCCTTATGTGACGACGTTTCGGTCCGTCCTGGACCCTTATGTGACGACGTTTCGGTCCGTCCTGGACCCTTATGTGGCGACGTTCCGGTCCGTCCTGGACCCGTATGTGACGACGTTCCGGTCCGTCCTGGACTCCTAACCAAGTCATGATACTGAAAAGTTGTCACAACTACTCTAGACGTATCCGACGTTTAAACCACTTTGGGTCATCGGGGGATCGAACGCCTATAAGGTGCAAGGCTGCCTACCAATCCAAGTGAATGGAGGGTGTTAATTGGTATGCTAATTGTGGAGGCATTGATGTCAGCATTGTGTAGGGAGAGAGTGTAGCACAATCCTGTCCTCATTACATAATGACCAACATGTTCTCTGATATTTTCTGAGCTCAAGGACCATATGAACAGCGCCAGGTAGATGAGGTAGATGTAGATTAAATACAGAATACCTCATAACTCTGGCACAACTAATCGACGGCCTGTTCAAGCAACCTCACAACGTATTTATGACGTTTTTTCAACGTATTTACGTCATTTTTTATTGGGGGGAGCAGAATTGGGCAGCGTCACTCATCCTGTGAGTGTACACACCGCCATAGTGACAGTATTGGGCAGCGTCACTCATCCTGTGAGTGGACACACCGCCATAGTGACAGTATTGGGCAGCGTCACTCATCCTGTGAGTGGACACAGCGCCATAGTGACAGTATTGGGCAGCGTCACTCATCCTGTGAGTGGACACACCGCCATAGTGACAGTATTGGTCAGCGTCACTCATCCTGTGAGTGGACACACCGCCATAGTGACAGTATTGGGCAGCGCCATTCATCCTGTGAGTGGACACACCGCCATAGTGACAGTATTGGACAGCGCCACTCATCCTGTGAGTGAACACACCGCCATAGTGACAGTATTGGGCAGCGCCACTCATCCTGTGAGTGGACACACCGCCATAGTGACAGTATTGGGCAGCGCCACTCATCCTGTGAGTGGACACACCGCCATAGTGACAGTATTGGGCAGCGCCACTCATCCTGTGAGTGGACACACCGCCATAGTGACAGTATTGGTCAGCGTCACTCATCCTGTGAGTGGACACACCGCCATAGTGACAGTATTGGGCAGCGCCACTCATCCTGTGAGTGGACACACCGCCATAGTGACAGTATTGGGCAGCGCCACTCATCCTGTGAGTGGACACACCGCCATAGTGACAGTATTGGGCAGCGCCACTCATCCTGTGAGTGGACACACCGCCATAGTGACAGTATTGGGCAGCGCCACTCATCCTGTGAGTGGACACACCGCCATAGTGACAGTATTGGGCAGCGCCACTCATCCTGTGAGTGGACACACCACCATAGTGACAGTATTGGGCAGCGCCACTCATCCTGTGAGTGGACACACCGCCATAGTGACAGTATTGGGCAGCGTCACTCATCCTGTGAGTGGACACACCGCCATAGTGACAGTATTGGGCAGCGTCACTCATCCTGTGAGTGGACATACCGCCATAGCAGCATGTACACCGCTGGGGCATTCATACTCATACATTTGGATATACCAT
>WNGS01163813.1:10631275-10648430 GCA_020271785.1 Procambarus virginalis
TTCCGTGCTGGATCGTGAATGCTAATGACGAAGGCTCCTGAATACATTCCTCGAACGCCTTCACACCGACTCTCCTCCACAGCGATCTGATTCGTGCTGCGAGAGGTCATCCTTTGTCAGTACAGTTTTTTGTGTTATCTTGAGCGTCAATAGCCCCTACCCCTTCACAAATTACAGCTGTTCGTCAGGTTTCCCGACACGGGAGACCGATCATCATCCGTCCACCTGGCAGTAGCTCTCATTTACAGGGCTTCTTGATTCCACCATCACCCACAGCCTCCCACTGCCACCTCCCTTATCACACAACTAAAGACACTGGAATATCGAGCTGCAAGGAAGCTCGTTTGGTAGATGGCCGCGCGGCTCCACCTGTCCGTATTTCCCCCCTTGGGTGTGGTGTTTGGGCCGCCAGTTGCCAGCCTTTATTGGCTGTTGACACATTTATTGCTGTCAGGTTTCACAATTTTAAAATTGCTTGGAAGCGCAGTTTGGAGCCTGGGTTGATGCCATATCAGTGAGTTATTTTTTGTCATTGAGCGGGACAGCCCCTCCCGTTCCTAGCTTTGGGAAAGAAAGGGTAAATACAGGATTGCAACCTGTGGACTATACTCTCCTAATCTCAAGCTGTTTTTCTTTTTATATTGCCTGTTATATTTTTATACGAACGCTGATTATGTTGCGGCCCGCCCCACACACACCCCTAAGCATGTCCCTCCCCCTAGTTGGCGAAATCACACTTGAATACACACCTCCCTCCCACCCCGGTTTAAATAAATCGTGTTGGGAGTTGGTGTTAGGGTAAGCGGCGGTTCGGCATCACTAGGGGGAGGCGGAGGACCCCCCACCCGGGGTACACCCTGGCCCCGAACGCGGGAGCGCAGGTGGCGCCGCAGTTCAAAATCATTTCATATTTTCCCCCCTACAGTCAGCCGCACGGCCAACGACACCCCGGTAGGCGAGCGAGGACATATACAAGACGCCAAATAACACATACCGCCTGTCAAAGTCTACACTACCATGTCATCCATCTAGAAACGGATACGTAGCGTGTTTTGGCGGATAGAGGCTAGATTTTGATCAGTAAGGCCCCGCACCCCCTCCCCCGCAGCGAACATCGCCGCATACCGTGTGGCCGCTGGTGAAGCACCTTCATGCGCAGGTCGCCCGCGCCCGGAGGCGTCCGGGTTCGGGGGCGGACCCCCCCCCGTCCCCTACGGGGGGGGGGCCCCCGCCACCCCCCACCAGACCCGCCCTCCAGGGTTCCTGCACCGCGGCACCATGAAGGGTTTAGTCCCCAGCGGAGGGAAAATATAATAAAATGGGAGGAGAAAGAGGCAGAATGGAAAGAGTTTTAACCCTTAGGACAGCTGAGGCAGCCGCGAAGCGGGTGGAGCGGGTGCGGTTGTGAGGGTCACCGCTGCCACCGGGGGAGGGGGTATTTTTTGGGGGGGAAATAATTTTGCTGAGGTTCCTGCGACCCCGCCCGGGATGCGTCTTCTCAGCCGGATGGCACAGAATACGTATCAAAAACATGTTATGTACTCGGCGTCTGCTTAAAATTATCGCTCAAAGAGGGGCCCCTCATGAGAGTATTTGATGCCACGACTCACAATTGTCACTAAACATAAATTCACACATTTTCTAGAGGGCTTCAGATCTGCTCTAGATGTTTAACACTCTTTCCCGAAAAATTCCGAGGGGGAATTCACAAACACACCACCCCCCAACCCAGCCTATTCTGTCTCATGTGGCGGTTTGGATCCGTCGTCCCTGAAATTTCAAACATGATTGATTTTGATGTGTGTCAGCGTTTTAGGTGGCTGGTGGACGTGGAATGATGGTCACATGAGGGTCCTCTCCGCTACGGTCCAGGGGGTGTGGCATCACTGGACCCGATATACTGGGGTTTGTTTTCCCCAGCCTTGCTCCTCTATCCGAAATGTGTTAAACAAATTTCCGATATCATAATAATTGCTTCATTGGTTCCACTAGGCTCTCGGAACCCGATCCTTCACCCCCTATTTTTGTACTACCCTCCCCCCCTCTCCCCACCCCCAGCTGCTCATCGAGTCGATTAAACTTAGCTTGTCACTAGCCTCTAGATGTATGTTTTAACTAGATAATATATCAAATAATAGTAAAACAAGCAGGTTAGCGGTAAGAGTCAAAATATAGTAGACTATTTAGTTAAAAGTTTATGACTGTGCAACTATAGATTACATTATTGCTATAACACAGCACGAATTGATGATAATGGGGCGGTCCTATGGGAAGCACCGGGTGGAGACAGAACCAAGGTGTTTGTACATTACTATTGTTGGGTAAGAATTGGCAATATGTTACCTTACTTGCGTGGCTAAGAATAAGGGCGGGGACCACAAGTATTTGGGGGGTGTATGCTTGTGGAGGGGCGGGTTTGTCACTAAATTTAAATGGGGAGTGACCAAATACCATTTCTATCCGAATCTGGCAATCGTATATTCCCACGATAGATTATTGTGAGTTCTTTTAATACTCTTGAGTTCGTTATTTACTGGTGCATTGTGTCCATTGAAATGTATTGATTTTGTTTTGTCATTGCTAGCATAAACAATAGACATTGATAAACATCCTCCGTATGAACCGATGTTGATTGAAGAATAAACTTCAATGGCGCAAAAACTAGAGTAACAATGAGTAAAAAAAGTGCAAATGCACAATGTGGATCATTAATTACGACCAGGCGAGTTGGCAACACCATTTTAGCCGTCTAGTAAGGCAATCATAATTTTAAAATAAATATATTCAGTGATTTATGTCTTAAGTGAGAAACATCGACCAGTTGCTATTGAACATGAGGTATATTACCCAGAATGATATAAACATATGTACTGAATGCATATAAATTTCAGCTTATAGAGGAGGCGTACAAGAAGGTGTGTTAACGCGCAGGCAAATTTTAAATCTTGAGCAGAATTCCTCGTTGTTATTTCTTACATTGGTAGAGTAATATTGGTCGGGAGGGAGGGGGAGGGGGAGTAATACAACGTCAAAAATATTACTCTCGTAAGTTTTGTTTAGTTAAGCGAAGCCAGTATTATTATCAGGATAAATTATAGAGTTTGACGCAAACTGCAAACTGGAATTATGTGTAATTGTTGGCTGATCATTTGTATCTGGGTTGTATACAAACTGGCTGTCGTAAAAAATTGTCGCCATAACGAGATTGAAACCCTTGTATAGCTAATCTGGGGATTGTGGTTGTTGTGGTTGAGGATTGTGGTTGTTTGAGTTTTTTTTCTTCTTGGTCACTGCGCGCCGGACAGACTCCAGCCAGCAACAATAGAACCGGGTTCTGTCGTTGTTGATTTTCATGTGTTAGCTTTGTTGTTTCGGAAACTGTCAAGCAGCTGGGTTAATCGCCATTGATTTTTAGCAACAGATGGAGTTTCGGTACTTTAAAGAACCGTCATGGTACACTTAGCGTCATTTTCAGTAATATTGACAGGAAAATGTAACCTTAGCGATGCTATTCAATTGTATCTTCCCAATTTTGTAACAGAATTTGGCATTTTATTGTAGCGAGAATGAACATTTAATATACACGTAGGTGCTTTCACATCGTAAATTACTGTTTATTTTGAAATTGTATTGTGGTATTACCCGCTGGTTTGAATGAACGAAAGAGTGAAGTATGTAGTTTAGAAACTGTTGCCAATGACCCCTCATAAAGAGCAGTTAACGCCACATGGCGCTCAGCCTTACCAGTCACCTCATTGGCATTTCCGTGGGCAATAATGAGGCCAACCATGCGACATGCCTCACAATGTTTTTGTGTGGTTTATGAGTGATGTGAGTGAGGGGGGGGAAATGACCATATATACTATATATAATTACAATTATATATAACAATTGGTCCCTACAATTGCACCAGTGGTGGTACCCACTTGTGGGTACCACCACTTTCTATATATATAGGGGTACATATATATATTTTATATATATATCATATATATATATACACACACAATATTATTTTTCAATAACTATATTAATAATATAATAATTTGAGTATAATAAACTATTAACAATAATACCTAACAGCAACACAAACATAAGAATAACAAAGTCGCCAACAAAAATCCCAAAAGCCTATATTAAATACATTCCATCCCTCACTAGCTTGGGCACAACGTTACTGTATTAGAGAGAACAGGGGAGAGAGAGAAAAAGTCCTGTCAAAAGGGTTGAGCTGAGCGTCAAAAATGCAATTTCCGCTCGGATAGCAGTGGCTGACAGGATCCCGGTCGTCCGCTGACAGCCTAGGATATATAAAGCGTGTATTTTGAGGCCTCGACTGTGTGAGGCTGACTGATGGACTTACGACTGACTGGGAGGATGAATTATGGACTTTGACTGGGAGGATGAATTATGGACTTAGACTGACTGGGAGGATGAATTATGGACTTAAGACTGACTGGGAGGATGATATTGGACTTACGACAGGGAGGATGTCTGATAGACTTGCGAGAATTCTCAGATTTTATTTTCAAAACATTTCAGATGCAATTACAAAAAGATTCTAATTGTTTACTTCAAGCCATCGTTAATCGTGTGTGATGGCGATTCTATCGATTTGTCTGAAAAAATGTAACTGTTTTGCCTAACCTAAGCACTCACCTAACCTAGTGAGGCCGATGGTTAAAAAAGCGTCAGTATTACGTTGATTTAATTTTAACGTATTCCTGAACGTTGTATTTTCAACAGATTGGTTGAACCAGTAACAAAAAATGTGACGAAATTAACAGTAGTTCATTAAATTTGTCAATTCCACGTTTGAGTTTTTTTATCCATTATATATATTATATATATATATATATAATATATATATATATATATATATATATACATATATATATATATATATATATAATATATATATATATATATTCACCCCATATATATATATATATATATATATATATATATATATATATATATATCACCCCATATATATATATATATATATATATATATATATATATATATATATATATATATATTCACCCCATCACCATGCCATTCCACCCCTCTTGTTTCCATTCTCTCCCTTCACTCGCCTTTCCTTCACCCTCCCTTCACCCTCCCTTCACCCTCCCTTCTCCCCTTCCTCTCCTCTCTTTCTCCACTCTCCCCCTGTCCCACGACAATGATGATAAGGAGCGGGTAAACGGCGGGAGTGACTGGGAAAACACTACGGACAACACATCTCTGATTTCATCGTCTTTCCATTTCACTCATCATGGAAAAAAACACGTGGAAGTAGGTAGGGTTTCGCCCAGATATTTCGTCAAGCATTTAACCTAGGCGTACCTCGAGCAGCTTAGGAAATGTATATGTTTATCTCTCAGAATGTTCGGTAATATGTTTATTGTTTGTGATGTGTGTCTATGTATGTATTAACACGTTGTACTGAACGGGGTGAGAATAGCTTGAGCTACCTCATCCCTTTGTGTGTATTTTACCCTAATAAACTTATTTCAATTTCAATTTCGACCAGCTTATGTCCGTGCCGTACCTGAGACCATCCCCCCTGCAAATCTGTGTAAGACTAGCCGCAAGCTTCTGGCCACCAAATTGTGGACAGACAGTTTTGTGTGTGGTTGTTAACTATTTAAAAACATCTACATAGGCCTAAGCACCCAGATCCTTAGAACTATAATATTTTACGTCAAAGTGAAGGTTATAGCCGCCGTCACCACTATTAACACCGTCACCACTATTAACACCGTCACCAGTATTAACACCGTCACCACTATTAACACCGTCACAACATCCTTCACATTGGAGAACTGAAGTACACTAGGGGATGAACCAGCACCTGTTTGTTCCCTTACAGTGATCACTAGTGAGAGCGGTCACTGTCGCACCACGCCGCTCTTGAAAGCCGCCACGCCGCTCTTGAAAGCCGCCACGCCGCTCTTGAAAGCCGCCACGCCGCTCTTGAAAGCCGCCACGCCGCTCTTGAAAGCCGCCACGCCGCTCTTGAAAGCCGCCACGCCGCTCTTGAAAGCCACCACGCCGCTCTTGAAAGCCGCCACGCCGCTCTTGAAAGCCGCTACACCGCTCTTGAAAACCGCCACGCCGCTCTTGAAAGCCGCCACGCCGCTCTTGAAAGCCGCCACACCGTTCTTGAAACCCGCCACGCCGCTCTTGAAAGCCGCCACGCCGCTCTTGAAACCCGCCACACCGTTCTTGAAACACACAAATACCTTTGGCATCATTTTGTCTCTTTGATCTTATGTCCGTAGGCTGTGACATGTGACATTGACCCGTATGCTGCATGTCTATACAGCCCTAACTTCCCATGGCAACACACAAAATATTGCCAAATCCAGTATTTTATAGGAAATTGCCTCATTTGTCTATGTTCTTCGATAATTTCAATTGGAAAATTGCCCAGTGTATAATTGCGACAACAAGGCTAGCCTGAGTAGGCCTGGCCAAATAGAGCCTACCCATAGCAGGCCTAGCTACATAGAGCCTACCCATAGCAGGCCTAGCTACATAGAGCCTACCCATAGCAGGCCTAGCCACATAGAGCCTACCCATAGCAGGCCTAGCCACATAGAGCCTACCCTTAGCAGGCCTAGCCACATAGAGCCTACCCATGGCAGGCCTAGCCACATTGAACCTACCCATAGCAGGCCAAGCCACATAGAGCCTACCCATAGCAGGCCTAGCCACATTGAGCTTACCCATAGCAGGCCTAGCTACATAGAGCCTACCCATAGCAGGCCTAGCCACATTGAGCCTACCCATAGCAGGCCAAGCCACATTGAGCCTACCCATAGCAGGCCAAGCCACATTGAGCCTACCCATAGCAGGCCAAGCCACATTGAGCCTACCCATAGCAGGCCAAGCCACATTGAGCCTACCCATAGCAGGCCAAGCCACATTGAGCCTACCCATAGCAGGCCAAGCCACATAGAGCCTACCCATAGCAGGCCAAGCCACATAGAGCCTACCCATAGCAGGCCAAGCCACATAGAGCCTACCCATAGCAGGCCAAGCCACATTGAGCCTACCCATAGCAGGCCAAGCCACATATAGCCTACCCATAGCAGGCCAAGCCACATAGAGCCTACCCATAGCAGGCCTAGCCACATAGAGCCTACCCATAGCAGGCCTAGCCACATATAGCCTACCCATAGCAGGCCTAGCTACATCAATCCTGCGCCCTTAAAGAACTCTGAATCAGCAACAAACAACAGTATTACACGATTGTGAAGACATTAAGATATACATAACAAATAGGTCCAAGGTCCAATCGCCCGGGTTCGATCCCGGGCGCCGGAGAGAAGCAATGGGCAGAGTTTCTTTCACCCTGATGCCCCTGTTTCCTAGCAGTGAATAGGTACCTGGGGAGTTAGTCAGCTATCACGGGCTGCTTCCTGGGGGGTGGAGGCCTGGTCGAGGACCGGGCCGCGGGGACACTAAGCCACGAAATCATCTCAAGATAATCGAGATAAAAGGTTCATCAAGCATTTATTCATCTATTTACGAAACCAGTCCATCTTTCCTGACTCATGCCGGCTTTGTTAACATATATTAAACAGTTTACAAGTTTGGGAAACTTCACAACCCAAGGTTGTTATTGTTATAAACAACCTCGTAGTGCTTCGGAGCTCACAACCTGTATAATAAATGTAAACAATGCCGCCATGATTGAGGAAAGATGCACAGGTTTCGTAAGAGGTTGTAAAGATGTGTTGGTTCAGTGGCACATTATAAACGCCAAGAAATGTTTTTCGTGACGAAAATAGCTGGAGAACGATCATTATTAAAATATTAATTAGAGTAAAGGAACCTCGGTCACTTGAAACCCTTCCAGTGGTAAGGATGAAGAGAGGGTGGCTACAGGTCTTCAGGGGAGAAAAGCTCCCTTTTCTCCTCTGAAGACCCGTCGCCACCCTACGGGGGTGGAGAGGTAGGGAGAGAGGAGGCAGGGAAAGGAAGGAACTATCGTGGAGAAAGCGCCAAGCCATTACGACTATATAGCACTGGGAAGGGGTCAGGATAAGGATTTGGGATGGGACGGGGGGAAAGAATGGTGCCAAACCACTTGTGGACGGTCGGGGATTGAACGCCGACCTGCATGAAGCGAGACCGTCGCTCTAGAGAGAGAGAGAGAGAGAGAGAGAGAGAGAGAGAGAGAAAGAGAAAGAGAGAGAGAGAGAGAGAGAGAGAGAGAGAGAGAGAGAGAGTAGAAAAGGAGGAGTGAGAGGAAATGAGTCAAATGTGAAAAGGGTTTGGAGTCGAGATTTGTCAATGTTATCAGCTGAACCGGGCAGTCCGCGGCCCGAAGGGACCTTGGTACCTATGCCACAAAAAATGTTCTCTAAAGAGATTAATGACTGTTGGTCTGGAAAAGCTACCATACCTCACCTGGGGTACCAGGGGGAGAGAGGGCTGGTGCGGCCCTTGCCTCCGGCTCGGGCAAGGGTTACCAAGAGTACCTGTGGAGATATGCGGATGACAACTGGAGTACCTCTTATGCTTCCTATAATACCACTAAAGGGATTTAGGAGGGTACATCTTGAAGCATACATTAAGAATACTCAGGTGCCTTTAACAGGGATGAGTTGCTTAATTGTGGTATAAACGAATTGTTCTTGTGGAAATACGAGGATGGTGGTAGGTAGGTTGCTGGTAGAGCATAGAGCAGTGATAGGGCATAGAGAGGTTAGTAGTAGAGCGTAAACAAAGTTTTTGTGTTCAATCAGACTATCAAAATCCTCAGATTAGGCAAAATTGTAATTAATTTTGTCAATAAAGATGTTAATAATAATATAATAGATGAAGAAATGCTGCTTAGACATACAGGATGGATCCCCTCCTAGACTCAACCACAATCAACCACAATCAACCACAATCAACCAGCGTCACGGGGCCCCGAACCAATTCCTCATTTGCTGTCTTTGGTGGTGCCTCTCCAGCGCGAAATCCTCCACTGTGAAGACAATACAGCGGGAGTCTGGCTTGACTGTGAGAGGGAGGCGAGATCACATGTTGTCTTCACAGTGGTATTACAGGTGGGGTGATGGCTGTCAAGGTGGACCCTGTCAAGGTGGACCTTGGTAAGGTGGACCCTGGCAAGGTGAACCCCTGTCAAGGTGAACCCCTGTCATGGTGGACACTGTCAAGGTGGACACTGTCAAGGTGGACCCTGTCAAGGTGGACCCTGTCAAGGTGAGCCCCTGTCAAGGTGAACCCTGTCAAGGTGGACACTGTCAACGTGGACCTTGTCAAGGTGAGCCCATGTCAAGGTGAACCCTGTCATGGTGAACCCTGTCATGGTGGACACTGTCAAGGTGGACCCTATCAAGGTGGACCTTGGTAAGGTGGACCTTGTCAAGGTGGACCCTGTCAAGGTGGGCCCTGTCATGGTGGACCCTGTCAAGGTGGACCCTGTCAAGGTGGACACTGTCAAGGTGGACCCTGTCAAGGGCCACACCTGAGAGGCTTGCTGGCGGAGACAGACGCTTAATGGGTTCATTAAGACTCCTTTGCGTCTCTTAATTTATATACATGGCTGGGGATTATATACATGGCTGGGGTTTATATACATGGCTGGGGATTATATACATGGCTGGGGTTTATATATATAGCAATGGGCAACACACAGTACTAATTATACCACACAGGACCAAGTGTACTACACAGGATCACGTATACCACACAGGACTAAGTATACCACACAGGACTAAGTATACCACACAGGACTAAGTATACCACACAGGACTAAGTATACCACACAGGACCAAGTATACCACACAGGACCAAGTATACCACACAGGACCAAGTATACCACACAGGACTAAGTATACCACACAGGACCAAGTATACCACACAGGACCAAGTATACCACACAGGACCAAGTATACCACACAGGACCAAGTATACCACACAGGACCTAGTATACCACACAGGACCAAGTATACCACACAGGACCAAGTATACCATACAGGACCAAGTATACCACACAGGACCAAGTATACCACACAGGACTAAGTATACCACACAGGACTAAGTATACCACACAGGACCAAATATACCACACAGGACTAAGTATACCACACAGGACCAAGTATACCACACAGGACTAAGTATACCACACAGGACTAAGTATACCACACAGGACCAAGTATACCACACAGGACTAAGTATACCACACAGGACCAAGTATACCATACAGGACCAAGTATACCACACAGGACCAAGTATACCACACAGGACCAAGTATACCACACAGGACTAAGTATACCATACAGGACCAAGTATACCACAGTACTAAGTATACCACACAGGACTAATTATACCACACAGGACCAAGTATACCACACAGGACCAAGTATACCACACAGTACTAAGTATACCACACAGGACCAAGTATACTATACAGGACCAAGTATACCACACAGGACCAAGTATACTATACAGGACCAAGTATACTATACAGGACCAAGTATACCACACAGGACCAAGTATACTATACAGGACAGGACCAAAAATGCTAAACAGTCTCCGGGATTTAAACCGAAATATTTTTTTTGGTTTAAATGCCTTATTTTTTCTGCAACTTGAACACTTTTTTGGAATTTAAAGAGATTTATATTTTTTCCACCAACATCCGTGAGAAAGTTAAAATTTTCTGCCAGGACCTAAAACGGGCCTATAGGCCTCAGAGAACAGTTCCCAGTAAAAATTGAAGTTTTAAACCCTCCCCCCCCCCTGCCTAGGCCTTTTCCACCAATCGGGATACAGATATTGAAAACGGGGAGGGGATTCGAACGAGGTGGTTGGTCTCCCTATTTGTTCGGAGAGGGGGAGGGTTTAGGTTTGGGGGAGAAAACCGGGCGGTGATTGGCTGGAGAGGGGAGGGGTGGATGGGGGTTGGGGGGGGGAGGTAAGCGTTCACACGGTAAGGTAAAGATATATATATTTATATATATTTTTATATATATAAAAAATCAACCCCCCTTTGATTTGCTCCTTCGGTGGTGGAGGAGGTTGTCTGGAGAGCGTGACTTGACAGCTCCTGGAATCTCAGAAGGATTTGGGAGTTGGTGAGGACGGGAGGCAGGAGGTCACACGAGGCGCTCTGCTGGTCCAATACTCTAGCTGCTGCCTCTGTTCGGACGCTGCTTCCTTCTGCTGCTGCTGCGGCTCCTGCCTCTCATCTCATACTTCCTACTGCTGCCTCTAACTCTCATCTTATACTTCCTACTGCTGCCTCTAATCTCGCCGCCGCCTCCTCCTCCTCCTCCCGCAACTCACGTCCCTACCGACCAAACCTTCCGCCCAAGCAGTGCCTGCTCTTAATAGCACAAACACAACACATTGTACCAGAAGCCACTTCAGTTTGCCCGCCGTGCCAATCTACGTTTCGTCGCTGGTGTAAAGTGTCGTTGAGTGTGTTTGCGTTGTGACCAGAAACAAGACGTGCGCTGAGCGAGGTCGCTGCCCATAGAATAGTGTTGTTTACTCACCCACAGGACCCGGAACTTGAATACTGTGATACATATACCATTGAAATATTAGAGTTAATGTGAATGGAAGAATATTTTGTGACATTTTAAGAAAAAGTTACTAGATTTTGTATTTGGAAAATTATGGATATTTAATACAACAGGAAAACACATTAAATTTAATTACGTTAATTGACCGGAGACAACAGGGTTCGAACCCTCACCACGGCTCCTGTGGATTTGTTTAAGAGTATATTTCCAGAGGTTGTCTTACAGAAATATTCATATATACGTGAAGCGGCTGTATATTGCCCAGCAGTCAATTGAACATACGTGATAGAGCATATAAACGGACACATTAATCCTAAATCTGACTTTGAAATATTAGTCATTGAAGTGAAATATACACAGGCGAGAGGAAAGATTGATGCATTAAACTGTGTTTGTCTCTGTTGTTGAAATCTGAGTTTATAAACAAAGTGAAATACCGCAGTATTTGGAGTCTATCCCAAGCTCAAGACGGAAGTGGGCTTGAACTCTAATGATTCCTTCAGCGTTACCTCGTTCGTTGGTTAATACTGTTGCTTGGATAATATGTATGGTGGTTGCAGGCGATGAGTCACAATAACGTGGCTAAAGTAAATCGACTTGAGAATGGTCCAGGACGGACCGAAACGTCGTCGTCCCTTCACCTTCTAGTGTGTGGTCGGGTCAACATGTATGGTCGCTGTTATTGTCTGGTTCTAGTCGTCCAGGTCAGCTAAATGTGCCAAGTCGTTGACTAGTCGTTTAAATATCGTTTCAATCACCTATCCGCTATTGAATCAGTCTCAGTCGTTCCCGAAACTGTCTCGATTCGTCGTTTAGTGATGCTAATCCGTGTATAAGCTGATTGTTCTTGAAGCTGTCTGATTCGTCGAGTGTATAAGCTGATGAATCCGCCTCATCGCGTCTTCGCAGAACGCATCAAAATCTTAAGTCTAGTCTTCCAAGTCATCCTCTGAATCATTTTAGTCAATCGTCTAGTCATCAAAGTTGCAAGTTTATCCGCCGGGAATTTTACAACGAGAGCGCTCGATCGTCCGATCTCGAAGCGATCTCAAGACTTTGCTTGGAGTCGTCCTTCAAGTGCCCCACGTCGTGTTGAGTCGTCCTCAAGGATCATCATGAGTGACGACAGCTCCAACAACCAGATGTCGCCGCTGTTGCAAATTTACTTCAAGCTGAAATTGGGTAAGTTTGTCGCGAGATATTTTAATTGTGCTCTTTAATAATCATTGTAATTAATCCTGCTGTTTAGTGATCATCTTAATCACGCTCGTTAATTATTATTATAATTAATCATGCTATTTAAATACTGCAATTAATCATGCATCTAATCATCATTGTAATGAATGCTCATTAATTGTCATTGTAATTAATAATGATCTTTAATAATAATTTTAATTACTCGTGTTATTTAGTGATGAATTTGATGAATTTAATCATGATCATTAATCTGGTTTAACTGCGACACTCCTTCATACTCTACAGACATGTTTTAATTTACTCTGGGGAAGGATTTTTTTAATTATCAGGGGAAATCCCCAAGCCATTACGACCATATAGCACTGGGAAGGGGTCAGGATAAGGATTTGGGATGGGACCGGGGGGGGGGGTGGTAGGAATAGTGCCCAACCACTTGAACGGTCGGGGATTGAACGCCGACCTGTTTGAAGCTCTACCGTCCAGCCCAAGCGGTTGGACTAAGGAAAGAAATTGGCACCAAGAAAAATATATTCCTTGATGCATATTTTAATGCCTCTTCTCCTCTGACGGTGGCCTGAAAGGTTGGTTGAAAGTTCCTTTCTGGCTAGGGGAGGGTCTCTATCCCTCCTAGAACTACCACATCCTTGCCATAGGAAAGGACCGCGGGTTTTTTGGTCCGTCCCCAACTGGATGTAGGGTGTCTTTTGTGTGCAAAAAATCGTGACATTCTCCTTAAAAATAATTTGAGGATCATTTTCAACAACTGAATGATAGGGTGTACTAAAATAGATATCAAACTGATCTGAAAATAAAGAAGGTGGCGACAGAAACGTCGTCAACTTCCAACACATAATGTTGGAAACATCGTCATCGTCAACAACACATAATGAACAAATGGACGGAAACGTTTCATCATTATGTGCCGAAACATCGTCACATAATGACTCAGGACGGATCGAAACGTCGTCGCGTAAAGGTCCAATACGGACCGAAACGTCATCACTTCTCATATTTTTAAATATGTGGGATGGATATCTAATTTTCAGCCCCGTTATTGTGGCTTACTGTCTGCTAAGCAACACGCGTTTTTCTCTACGAAAATAATAGTTGTAAATTAGGTGGGTTTTAAACGCTGGCAATAATGTTATAAATACTAATACAATCCGTTCTCTTGATTCGCCACTCCGCTAAGAGTGGCGAATCATGAATGTTTCTGGTACACTAGGAACGTACGAACCCAAGCAACCCTCCTAATCTATTGAGTCCGATACATAGAAAACGTAGATGTTTGCGAGCCGTTACTTAGTAGGTTGCATTGATATGGTTGGTTACCACAACGTACAAAACACGACCTATTATCGACTACATAGACCCGTACAGTGTTGATTTGTAAAAGTTACTGAATACTAATCTCTCCCGGGATCACCGGTCGGGAAATTTATTGGAAGAGTAAAAAAAATTTCAAATATCTCTTCAGCAAAAGCGTTCAAAAAGAGCTTTTGAACAACGTAGCTGTGGGGAGGGATGTGAAAAAAGACATCTTGATAGAGTGTGGTAGCAGAAATGTGTTCTCCACATCAATAAAACGATTCTGACAGTATCGCAGCATATCTTAATGCGGGTTTGACAGAAAGGGTTAGGAACTGGAGTAGTCGCCACGACAAAAACAGCAGGATTAAGCAACTGCCGAATTGGGTGTACGCGTGTTCCTTTACTCCCCCTATATATCAGTTTGTATATTATATACTATTTCATTTGTTATACGTTAATATATGAATGGTTATTGTACAATATATTGAGTGAAAATTTGTAATTTATTGTTTTAAATCTGTTAGTGCTGTCGTCGGCTCGTAGCATTTCCCGCCAAAGCGTAACTCTCGCGGCTGCCGCTAGAGGTCAGTAGGAACCTCGCATGAACTCGCGGCGGACTTGCCGATGATATCAAAGCCACTCCAATTCAGAGTTGAGGCAGAGGTCGGGGGAGATGGTATCGTGAGAGAGATCACCGAATACCTAGGCGGGACGGGGAACCCTTTAGTACCACCTCCACCAGGAGGGAAGGGTTTCGGACAGTCGTTGAGAGTTATGACATAAAGTCTCTCAGAGCGGAGAGCATTGTTCGTAGGCGCGGCGGAGTGTGGGGCTCTTGTAACATTGTTGAAGCCGTGTTTCTGGAGAGCAGCTACCCTTTTTGCTTTGCTGGTGGCCAGTTCCACCATCACAGTTGTCGCCGTGTCTACAGTTCAATTCCTTCCAAATAAGATGTTTAAGGCGTATTCTCAAATTCTCTGTGCCGTAGCCTAGCCCTTACGGAGCTGACAAAACATTCAAAATTAAGATGCGCGTCTTGATAATCTGTGAAAAAGCACATTCTTCTCTACACTAATTGTGGCTTTTGAAAGTGTCAATATATAGAGGAAGGGAATTTACTCTCTCAAGAATTTCCAATTATCCCTTTCTGAAGAACATTGAAGCATCAGAACCCAACACAACCTGGATATAATATTATCTCGGGTTGATCATTTGTGAAGTGCTGCCGCTAACTACCTTGAATGGATCTTTTCTCTGTAGATGCTATAGGGAAGGTTTTAGATTCTCCTTGTGTGCTCCTTAATATTTTTAAGAAGGGTTTCAAGCCTCTCCTCATTCCCTTTGAGTTTCTATTTAAACGAACCTCGATCCTTTAGCTTCAGCATCAACGACTTATTTTTCTTGTTTAAGGTTTTGAAACATTTTGTTTCAGCTATAGAGGGTTTCCTTTGTCTATAAGAAGGCCCTTACCGTAATCTCAGGTCCACGACACTTAACAGTAGTCATTTGTCCTACAAGAACAATGTTTTGTGTAAGAGTTTAAATGTTAATGGCCAGGTCGGTCCGTTGAGTCGAGTCCTTTGTCGTTTGTTGTTTGAATTGTGTCCAACGGCCTCTTTAGTGGCCGTTAGTGTCTTGGAAACCTAAACACAGCTTTTGTTTTTCTGTTTTTTTTCTTAGGATTGAGTTGTTTTATAAGTGTTTTGTACTCAGTTTTACTGTTGTGATTGCTTCGGCTCTTTATTCCCGCCTCTCAACTGTCAATCAACTGGTGTACAGGTTCCAGAGCCTATTGGGCTCTATCATATCTACATTTGAAACTCTGAATGGAGTCAGCCTCCACCAACTCACTTCTAAGCACATTCTATTTGTTACCTACTGACAATGACAAAATTATTTCTTGTGTGTGTACTCACATATGTGTACTCGCTTATTTGCGCCTTCGGGATCGAGCTCTAGGTCTTGGGCCCCGCTTTTCTAGAGCTGGTTTTCTAATACAATGACTCCTGACCTATCTCCTCTATCATACCTGGTGTTAAAGTTATGAATGGTGTTAGCCTCTACAACCTGCTCCTTTAGGTCATTACATGTACTCACTTCCCTCACGCTAAAAGAAAACTTTCTAACATGTCTATGACACATCTGAGTCTCACGCATCCATCCGTGCCCCCTTGTTCTGTTGTTATTCATTGTAAACATTCCCTCTGTTTCCATCTTGTCAATCCCTTTAAGTATTTTATACGTCTGTATCATGTCCCCCCCCCTTCTCCCTCTTCTTTTATAACATCGTCAGGTTTAGTTCCTTCAGTCTGTCTTCGTACCTCATTCGCAACTCTGGAACGAGTTTCTTTGGAAACTTCTGTACCTTTTCGAGCTTCCTTATGTGTTTTTTAAGCTGGGGACTCCAGGATGGTGCGGTATACTCTAAGACTGGTCTCACATAGGTGGTATACTGTGATCTAAAAGATGGGGGTCCAGGATGGGGCGGCATACTCTAAGACTGGCCTCACATAGGTGGTATACAGTGATCTAAAAGATGGGGCTCCAGGATGGGGCGGCATACCCTAAGACTGGCCTCACATAGGTGGTATACAGTGATCTAAAAGATGGGGCTCCAGGATGGTGCGGTATACTCTAAGACTGGCCTCACATAGGTGGTATACTGTGATCTAAAAGATGGGGCTCCAGGATGGTGCGGTATACTCTAAGACTGGTCTCACATAGGTGGTATACTGTGATCTAAAAGATGGGGCTCCAGGATGGTGCGGTATACTCTAAGACTGGCCTCACATAGGTGGTATACTGTGATCTAAAAGATGGGGCTCCAGGATGGTGCGGTATACTCTAAGACTGGTCTCACATAGGTGGTATACTGTGATCTAAAAGATGGGGCTCCAGGATGGTGCGGTATACTCTAAGACTGGCCTCACATAGGTGGTATACTGTGATCTAAAAGATGGGGCTCCAGGATGGGGCGGCATACTCTAAGACTGGCCTCACATAGGTGGTATACAGTGATCTAAAAGATGGGGCTCCAGGATGGGGCGGCATACTCTAAGACTGGTCTCACATAGGTGGTATACTGT
>WNGS01163813.1:10648530-10677972 GCA_020271785.1 Procambarus virginalis
AGCGGATTTTAGATGTAATTTTTTAATGTCTAGCAATAGGATTTTCTTTATCTGACATGAGGCTATTACTTATTATTATAAAATAAATGTTTTTGATACAAAACTATCGTGGCGCTAATTTTTATTTAAGTCACATTCAGATTGATAAGAAAAAAAGTAAATAAATAATAAATGAAAATATGGGAGAAATAGTGGAATGAAATTTACAAGTGTCGTCTGCTGAATAATTTATCATAAACATATACATGCAGAGATTTGTGCTGTCCACTTGATAACAATGTTAAGTATACATCACAAACACTTCAGTGTAGCGTACATACATGCACACGCACCCGCACACGCACACGCACGCAGCCGGGTACCTCAACGAGCGTAGAGAACATGAGATGCAATATAAGCCAGGACATAAGCCTGGTAGAACACGCTAGCAAGAACCCAGAGTTCTGTGGACGAGAAGCCTTGGTGACTACTGAATGAAGAATGGTTCAATCACTGGGCCCTACCTGTATAGGTGTGTATGGGGTAGCCAGGACTGAATGGAAGCGAGACTAATTAAGCGCTATGAACAAGGTGACAGCCTGCTGCTCCCACGAGAGGGCAACACTGCTTGCTCGCTACGGAGCCTCGGGAACCAGGCAGTTGATGTCGTTAGACGGTTATGTCAGGAATTAGGTTGCAATCCCCCCCCCCTCCCCTCCTCTACCCTAACCCCCATAAGCTTGTTGTCGTTCGTATAACGTTGTATATTTGATAAGAATGGTCGTCAAGGGACGCTTCGTCACCTTGGGAAGTGATTAAGGTAGCGATCCGCTTATGATTTTTATCGGCATTTAGGGGGAAGTTTATGGCGGGATATACTGATGAGAGAGGCCGATATCCGCTAACAATTCATTACCGTTCTTGTTTCTCCTTAACGTGTTTCCCCCCTTCATGAGGCAGTGTTAGCCGGCGTCCGTCCCAGGTCGGCCGACTCGGAACACTGGTGTCCCGCCAGCCTGTGGGGGTCTCTGACTCTCTCCTCTCCAGTTGGTAGGCTTCAGAAACATTTTCTTTTGATATTTCGAGGGTGGATGATATAGTTGTCTGTAGAACTAGCTGTAAAAATAGGGATATTAGCGTAGTGTTGAAGGTCTTCACGCTACAGTAATTTGAGGTATATAATTTTATATTACAAATATTAGACGTATTTGATTTAAAGTCAGCCGAAGCGTCAAGCCAAGATATCGTTTAGCTTAATTTTACCAATCTTTATATGGTAACAATAAAAGTAGATCACTTTCCGTTGGTACATCAAATGCTATTCGGAAAATACCCAGATGTAATGCAAATATATGTATGCATCCAGTACCTATTATGAAAAATACCATTCAAGGTATTTTCAAGCAGCGCTATATTAATATAAATCTATTATATTTCAATTTAGTAAATCTTGTTTATTATATTTATAAGGTAAAACTGGCTAAACAAAATGTGTCAGATTTGTCTTTACTTGAATAATGTGAAGTTGGGCTTTGGAAACAAAATACTCATTTCCTTTTAAATTGTATTTCTGGAAATGGGAATGTTATCCCTTAACATCATGGTGCCTCGCCCAGCCTGGCGCTCCGCACTTGATTCATTGTGTGCGACTTTTTCAGTAAATATATAGTATGAGCTTGGACTTAAGTTGTGGGTCCGACCAACCCCGGTCAGAGACCGGGCCGCTGGGCCATTGGTATCCGGAAGCTATACAAGTTAGATACAAGGTAAGTTCAAAAGACAATGGATACAAACCGTTTTGCATCAGAATTTGGAAAGGTAATAACACAGTTAAGATAGGCTACTCCTCGGAGTTTACTCTATGTAATAATGCTAGAGGGCAGGGTACACTCTAGGTCCGTCTAGGAGTTTACTCCGTAATAATGTCAGACTGCCTGACTCTTAGAGAGAACAATAAATCAAACGAAGCAGCAGGCAGGAAAATTATGGAGTGGATAATGAGAGCCTTTGAAATAGGGGATGCCTCTCCGGTGATGATATTCTTCAGGGCGCTGCTGCTCTCGTACTTTGGGCCCTAACCTTCCGTATGGGAGGTCCCCAACACCAGGGATATGGGAGGTCCCAACACCAGGGATATGGCAGGTCCCCAACACCAGGGATATGGGAGGTCCCCAACACCAGGGATATGGGAGGTCCCAACACCAGGGATATGGCAGGTCCCCAACACCAGGGATATGGGAGGTCCCCAACACCAGGGATATGGCAGGTCCCCAACACCAGGGATATGGAGGTCCCCAACACCAGGGATATGGGAGGTCCCAACACCAGGATATGGCAGGTCCCCAACACCAGGGATATGGAGGTCCCCAACACCATTGATATGGCAGGTCCCCAACACCAGGGATATGGCAGGTCCCAACACCAGGGATATGGCAGGTCCCCAACACTAAGGATATTGAGAGGGATATAGGCGGATTCCAACACCAAGCATATTGAGATGTTTGTGCGTATATTACTGAAGCTTGTAGCAATATACCCAAACAGTCTATTCACTTTGCCATATGTGTTGATACGCTCGTTCTAAACCAATCTCTTTCGCAAACTCCATTTAGCTAAATCTGCAGAAAGATGGTGCTACTGTCATTTATACCAAGTTTAGCACTTTCGATGCACTAATCAATTTTGAACTGCAACTGCCACTTTGTTAACCGGTTCTACAAGTTGATGAGGTCTTTCTGGAGCTCATCCGAGTCCTCATTTTAGTTTGCTATTTAACTAACATCTAAAAGCAGGGGGAATCATATCATATACACAGGGAACACTGTGAACGTCACAGGTCTACGAATTGTCAACCTTCCGCCAGGCAAATATAAGAAATCTCGGAAGTACAACGGCTGAAGCCTTTAATAAATAACAAGAAGCACTTACAGAAGTTACGGGATGAGGGGTGTTGTAATGGCTATGTGTAGCCTGCTGGCGGCAAGCACAGACAGCCTCATCGATCAGGGAGGCACGGTCCCAGGGCAGGTTGCAAGTGTAGAACTGCTCTCACAATCAACCACAAGTAAAATAACTAAATTCTAGCGTCTAGGAAGCCTAGCTTAACAGATCAACTAATATTTTGTGCATTTTCATTTTTTTTTACCTGGAAAAAAAATGGCTTCCACTGTGAGAAGAAAACTACATTAATACTAAGTTTTAAGGTAAAGGATTCGTTATTTTTCACGCCTGTCGGTTATAAGAAATTTGTCATCCTTTTCCAGTATTGACATTTTGGATTTTTTTTGCCGAGCTTTGGCTCGGCGGGCGGTCACGGTGGGAGAGTGGGGGGGGGGGAAGGAAGCCGAGGGGCCAGAGGAGAGGAGAGGGAGGGAGAAAGGTAGCCGAGGACAGAGGATAGGAGGGGGGAGGGAGGAAATGGACAGGAGGCAGTTGAAGGAGGGGTGGAGATGATCCGGTGCCGTGGCAACTTTCGCGGGATGTTCCAAGTGCCGACGGAGGCACTGCATGAGGAAGTGCGTAGATGTTGTTGAAAATGCTCTTGTTATTTGAGAACTCTGGAGGGGGCATCTCCCAAAATAGGATAGAATCAGGAAATATCTGCACGTGTCTTCTTTTCCAAGATAATATGGACTCTGCGCGAGGTGTAAAACGGAAAGTGTTAAACAACTCACAGTATCACCACAACACACTCCAGTCTTGGCATTACAAACCACTCATGTATTTAGTCCCACTTGTGTAGGTGAGCGCAACACTGCCATACAGTTTTTCACCAGCTGCACTCAGAGCTGTTTTTCATCAGCATATCACAATAGCCACGGTATTGTTCTTCACAAGTATATCACATTAGCCGGTGTACTGTTCTTCACAAGTATATCACATTAGCCGGTATACTGTTCTTCACAAGTATATCACATTAGCCGGTATACTGTTCTTCACAAGTATATCACATTAGCCGGTATACTGTTCTTCAAGTATATCACATTAGCCGGTATACTGTTCTTCACAAGTATATCACATTAGCCGGTGTACTGTTCTTCACAAGTATATCACATTAGCCGGTATACTGTTCTTCACAAGTATATCACATTAGCCGGTGTGCTGTTCTTCACAAGTATATCACATTAGCCGGTATACTGTTCTTCACAAGTATATCACATTAGCCGGTATACTGTTCTTCACAAGTATACCACATTAGTCGGTATACTGTTCTTCACAAGTATATCACATTAGCCGGTGTACTGTTCTTCACAAGTATATCACATTTGCCGGTATACTGTTCTTCACAAGTATATCACATTAGCCGGTATACTGTTCTTCACAAGTATATCACACTAGCCGGTATACTGTTCTTCACAAGTATATCACATTAGCTGGTATACTGTTCTTCACAAGTATATCACATTAGCCGGTATACTGTTCTTCACAAGTATATCACACTAGCCGGTATACTGTTCTTCACAAGTATATCACATTAGCCGGTATACTGTTCTTCACAAGTATATCACATTAGCCGGTATACTGTTCTTCACAAGTATATCACACAAGCCGGTATACTGTTCTTCACAATTATATATCACACTAGCCGGTATACTGTTTTCACAAGTATATCACATTAGCCGGTATACTGTTCTTCACAAGTATATCACAACAGGGGTATACTGTTCTTCACAACTATATCACAAAAGCGGGTATACTGTTCTTCACAAGTATATCATTAGACGGTATACTGTTCTTCACAAGTATATCACATTAGCCGGTATACTGTTCTTCACAAGTATATCACATTAGCCGGTGTACTGTTCTTCACAAGTATATCACATTAGCCGGTATACTGTTCTTCACAAGTACATCACATTAGCCGATATACTGTTCTTCACAAGTATATCACATTAGCCGGTATACTGTTCTTCACAAGTATATCACATTAGCCGGTATACTGTTCTTCACAAGTATATCACAAAAGCCAGTATACTGTTCTTCACAAGTATATCACATTAGCCAGTATACTGTTCTTTCAAGTATATCACATTAGCCGGTATACTGTTCTTTCAAGTATTTCACATTAGCCGGTATACTGTTCTTCACAAGTATATCACATTAGCCGGTATACTGTTCTTCACAGTATATCACATTAGCCGATATACTGTTCTTCAAGTATATCACATTAGCCGGTATACTGTTCTTCACAAGTATATCACACAAGCCAGTATACTGTTCTTCACAATATATATCACACTAGCCGGTATACTGTTCTTCACAATTATATATCACACTAGCCGGTATACTGTTCTTCACAAGTATATCACATTAGCCGGTATACTGTTCTTCACAAGTATATCACAAAAAACCCGAGATGCTTTGAAATACAGCTTTGGGTTTGTTTGTGGTGTGCCATCCATGAGGCGAGGGAGGTTTATTGTAAACAATATGAAGGGTTATGTAAACCTTTCATATAAATAATACCCAAGTTGTGGTGATACACTCTCTCTCGTACTCCTGTTTGTGTCTTTGTTCTTCAGGAAAGCCTTCAGTATGTGTTTGTGTATGTTTATGCTGTATAATGATTTATTTATGATAGCTTTAGGAAAGTCAAGAGCTTCCTACTCCCTTGTAGATGTGATAAATAAAATAGCTATCGAAATTTTGAATGTAATACTTGTGTATAATATATATATATATATATATATATATATATATATATATATATATATATATATATATATATATTATATATATATATATATATATATATTATATATAATATATATATATATATATATATATAAGAATGAGGTGGTAGGAGAAGAAAATATTAGTGTTCAGTGAGAATCCACAAGTCTTCTCTGAATACTCCTTATTTCTTCTCTGAGGCTATGGGTCCCCACATTTACACCAGAGGTGGTACCCTCACAACTTATATATATATATATATATATATATATATATATATATATATATATATATATATATATATATATATATAAGTTGTGAGGGTACCACCTCTGGTGTAAATGTGGGGACCCATAGCCTCAGAGAAGAAAATAAGGAGTATTCAGAGAAGACTTGTGGATTCTCACTGAACACTAATATTTTCTTCTCCTACCACCTCATTCTTATATATATATATATATATATATATATATATATATATATATATATATATATATTTATATATATACATATGTACCTAGTAGCCAGAACGCACTTCTCAGCCTACTATGCAAGGCCCGATTTGCCTAATAGGCCGAGTAATTTTCTTTATTTTCCATAATTGTTTCCAATTGCTTTATTTGAATTATTATTATTATATTTACTAGGAACGTAAATTATTGACTTAGTTATATTGGTTTTGGGTAGGTTAAGATAGCTTAGGTTAGGTTTAGTTAGGTAGGGTAGGTTAGGTTTGGTTGATACCTGGTTGATGGGGTTCTGGGAGTTCTTCTACTCCCCAAGCCCGCCCGAGGCCAGACTTGACTTGTGAGAGTTTGGTCCACCAGGCTGTTGCTTGGAGCGGCCCGCAGGCCCACATACCCACCACAGCCCGGTTGGTCCGGCACTCCTTGAAGGAAACAATCTAGTTTCCTCTTGAAGATGTCCACGGTTGTTCCTGTAATATTTCTGATGCTCGCTGGTAGGACGTTGAACAACCGTGGACCTCTGATGTTCATACAGTGTTCTCTGATTGTGCCTATGGCACCTCTGCTCTTCACTGGTTCTATTTTGCATTTTCTTCCATGTCGTTCACTCCAGTACGTTGTTATTTTACTGTGCAGATTTGGGACCTGTCCCTCCAGTATTTTCCATGTGTATATTATTTGGTATCTCTCTCGTCTCCTTTCTAGTGAGTACATTTGGAGAGCTTTGAGACGATCCCAATAATTTAGGTGCTTTATCTCGTCTATGCGTGCCGTATATGTTCTCTGTATTCCCTCATTTTCAGCAATCTCTCCTGCTCTGAAGGGGAAGTGAGTACTGAGCAGTACTCAAGACGGGACAACACAAGTGATTTGAAGAGTACAACCATTGTGATGGGATCTCTGGACTTGAAGGTTCTCGTAATCCATCCTATCATTTTTCTGGCTGACGCAATACTTGCTTGGTTATGCTCCCTAAACGTTAGGTCGTCGGACATCATTATTCCCAAATCCTTGACATGCTGTTTTCCTACTATGGGCAGATTCGATTGTGTTTTGTACCCTGTATTATGTTTAAGATCCTCATTTTTGCCGTATCTGAGTACCTGGAATTTATCACCGTTAAACATCATGTTATTTTCTGCTGCTCAATCGAAAACTTTGTTAATATCTGTTTGTAGTTTATCAATCTCTTCAGCAGAGGTAATTTTCATGCTGATTTTTGTATCATCTGCAAAGGATGACACGAAGCTGTGACTTGTGTTTTTGTCTATATTTGATATGAGAATAAGGAGCAGCAGTGGTGCAAGGACTGTACCTTGAGGTACAGAGCTTTTAACTGCGCTGGGACTCGATTTTACTTGATTGACTGTTACTCTTTGTGTTCTGTTCGACAGGAAATTGAGTATCCAGCGTCCTACTTTACCAGTTATACCCATTGACCTCATTTTGTGTGCAATCACTCCATGGTCACATTTGTCGAATGCTTTCACAAAATCTGTGTATACAACATCTGCATTGTGTTTTTCCTCTAATGCCTCAGTGATTTTGTCATAGTGGTCAAGTAGCTGTGAGAGGCATGATCTTCCTGCTCTAAATCCATGTTGGCCTGGATTGTGGAGGTCATTGGTTTCCATGAATCCTGACTCCTGATCACTCTCTCAAATATCAACGTTAGTTTTAACTCAAATTAAACAAAACGTCCTCATACATAATGAAACGGATAGCTTTATCATTTGATAAGAAAAAGTTTAGAAAAATTTATAAATTCAGGAAAATTTGGCTTATTAGGGAAATCTGACCTTGCATAGTAGGCCGAGTGCGACGTTCTGGCTACTAGGTACAACATATGTATATATATATATATATATATATATATATATATATATATATATATGTGTGTGTGTGTGTGTGTGTGTGTGTGTGGTGTGTGTGTGGTGTGTGTGTGTGTGTGTGTGTGTGTGTGTGTGTGTGTGTGTATGTGTAATGCTGCGTTAGCGCTTTCAATCCTCTTGGGGGAGGGGGAGCAGTTGTTAAAAGTAGAATGACAAAATAGGAAGCATTAACAGTTATGTGTGTAACCGTCCCACTCGTGGAATATACATGAAAACTTACACAATTTGTCATCAAATCCTACCACATGCAGGGATCGCACTAAGGAGACAACTGTGAGACAAAGTTGGAGTGGTCACCACGCTGTAAATCACAATACGCTCACTGACCCCACCGGGATTCGAACCTGCGCTGTCAGGGATCACCATAAGACATTAAATGGTCTCACATGCCGTTCCCTCTATGCCTACTCCCTCTTTCCTTGCCCCGTTCCCCCCCCCCAGTATATACCCCCCGTTCATCCACTTCACCCCTCCTCCCTGCTATCCGCTTCCTTCTCCAAACCCCTCATTTGTCCCTGCTTCCCTCTCCTCCCGCTCTTGCTACTTCCCCTTCCGTAATTTAAATCCTAATGCCTAACTTCGTTCCCCATTACCGGTTGCACATTCTCTTCTTCCCACTCTCCGTTATGCTTATTGTTCTTACCAAATCCACAAGGGCCGTGACGAGGATTCGAACCTACGTCCGAGAGCATCCCAGACGCTGCCTTAGTCCGACAGACATATTCCGTAGATTCCCTCACGCATGTTTTCTCACCTAATGCGACGCATATGTTACGGAATCGAATTATCCGTTAATAATGCCATGTATTAGGACACATGAAGACACCGTAATGTTGACGTTTTCTATGCATCAGCCTCAATAAGTTAAGTGGGTTGCTTGGGTTGGTACGGTTCTGGTTAGCCCAAAAAAATGTACAGAATAAAATAACAGGATAACAGGATGTGCACTCCACACACAGGCCAATATTACCCCGTACCCCGGGTGATATATATATATATATATATATATATATATATATATATATATATATATATATATATATATATATATATATATATATATTATAATTATAGAGTATTTGTTTTTAAATGCTAATTGTAGGTTAGCCACAGACAGCTATAGGTATAGTATAATGATTGTTAATGGCTCAATTGTTAAAATAATGATAATTATATTATTAGATTTTTACAGATTACAATAATATAGTAATCACGATAAAAGGTCATTCTAGATATTGATTGTAAGGTAGGAGTATACACAAATATAATATACCCATAACAAGCCTAGGCTATAATGATATATGTATATATATATATATATATATATATATATATATATATATATATATATATATATATAATATATATAAATATATATATTGTATATGGTAGGATTGTAAACAATAATGCGCATTTCATCCGATATTGCACTGTAAATTCTTATAGGATCATAAACTCCTATATTCTTCTTTTCAGAAAAAATTGACTAATAATTTCCCATTTTTTGAGTTTAGTATTTGTTCATATTTCATTGCATAATAATAATAATAATAATAATAATAATAATAATAATAATAATACAGCATTAATAATTTAGGATTATTAAACGTATTGCATTTGCAAATTATTACACTTCTTGCATTTGATGTTCTCATAAACAGGATACTCTTGCAGTCTCTGCTTTTATAAACATAAACTATTGCAGACTCTTTTCTTATAAACGGAAACCTATAATCACCTCTCTCATAAATGCGACTAATGCTGTGTAGTCTACGCCTCATGAGCAGGAAGCTTCCAATTTCTGAACTCATTAACTAGAAACCTTTGCACCAGAGACATAAAGCTTCCCGTAATTGGCACTTTTGATTCTTCGCACTCACAAACGATTCTTCGCACTCATAAATTGAAAACTTCCAGTTTCTGCGCTCATACATGAGACACTTTCAGGCTACCCTCACAAACTGGCAACGTTTGCATATATTTCCCTTACAAACTGGAAGCTCTTGCACATTCAGCCCTCATAAACTGGAAACTATTGCATATTCTGCCCTTATAAACTGGGACCAGGTACATATTTCTCACTCATAAACTGGGACCAGGTACATATTTCTCACTCATAAACTGGGACCAGGTACATATTTCTCACTCATGAACTGGGACCAAGTACATATTTCTCACTCATAAACTGGGACCAGGTACATATTCTCACTCATAAACTGGACCAGGTACATATTTCTCACTCATAAACTGGGACCAGGTACATATTTCTCACTCATAAACTGGGACCAGGTACATATTTCTCACTCATAAACTGGGACCAGGTACATATTTCTCACTCATAAACTGGGACCAGGTACATATTTCTCACTCATGAACTGGGACCAAGTACATATTTCTCACTCATAAACTTGGACCAGGTACATATTTCTCACTCATAAACTGGGACCAGGTACATATTACTCACTCATAAATTGGAAACAATTGCATATTCTGTCATAAATTATAAGCTATGCATATTCTGCCCTCATAAACTGGAAACTGTTGCATATTCTGCCCTCATAAACTGGAAACTGTTGCATATTCTGCCCTCATAAACTGGAAACTGTTGCATATTCTGCCCTCATAAACTGGAAACTGCTGCATATTCTGCCCTCATAAACTGGAAACTGTTGCATATTCTGCCCTCATAAACTGGAAACTGTTGCATATTCTGCCCTCATAAACTGGAAACTGTTGCATATTCTGCCCTCATAAACTGGAAACTGTTGCATATTCTGCCCTCATAAACTAGAAACTGTTGCATATTCTGCCCTCATAAACTGGAAACTGTTGCATATTCTGCCCTCATAAACTGGAAACTGTTGCATATTCTGCCCTCATAAACTGGAAACTGTTGCATATTCTGGCCTCATAAACTGGAAACTGTTGCATATTCTGCCCTCATAAACTGGAAACTGTTGCATATTCTGCCCTCATAAACTGGAAACTGTTGCATATTCTGCCCTCNACACACACACACACACACACACACACACACACACACACACACACACCACACACACACACACACACACACACACACACACACTCATCTTCTATTCACATAACATTTGATCTACAGTTTTTCATATTCACACATCTTGCACAAAAAATTTCACTCGTAGGTCTTATTTGGCTCTTTTTACCTCTCTTATGTTGCACGTATTTACTCTTATTTCACAAACGGATGTATAATACACCGCTGATTAGAGCTATAGGCATACATTTATCCAAAAGTATATACAGTCGTCTCCAAGCACATATTTACATATCTACAATACACATAGAGATAATTGAGATTGAATGTACAAACAAAAGCAACCGACCTAAACTATCGACACCGGTAGATAGACGCCGGTAGATAGTATCGGTAGATAGACGCCGGTAGATAGTATCGGTAGATAGACACCGGTAGATAGTACCGGTAGATAGACGCCAGTAGATAGTATCGGTAGATGTCAGTATTACGCTGTTAGCTTTTTAATAATACATCATATTTTCGACGTATTAGAGATGAGGACGGTTTGCTCCACTGCCTACAGTCGTTCGCTACTCGTTCACTGAAAGGATACCTCGTGAATGTTGGACTTTGCGTGTGTCTGAAATTCTGGGAACAAAATGTAATCATATGGAGATATGTGCAAGCAGCATAATAATTACTTAGCCAGGTTTAGCTACAGCAGCGGGCACCGTGACAGAGTTATGATCTGTGGTATTTGACATGTAGTGATCGCTCACAGCTTACTTCCGCGAAGGTTCATTGGTTCTCCAACCAACTAAGAGCGGGTGCGCTGGCCAATGAGCGCTGAGCTCAGGACGCAGCAACTGTACACTTACATTGTCTATGTCACGTATTTCCCGTGGTATGGAGCTTTTATTGGCACAAAGGCACGTAATTGTAAAGGTACGACTTGTGTAAAACAGGATACACACACACACACACATTAACACGTGAAAGATGATAATTCTCCACAGACTGCGGTCCTGTAACTAACGAAATTCGCCTATTAATTCCTCGGTAGCGCTTTCCATATGACGCCGCAGCGAAATTCGTTTCGAGAGAGATTTTGTCGTAATGATGCGGGCTGCCCGCACTCAAGCGGGGTGGCAAATGCGTGAGTCAGTCGAGTGTGAGAGAGGTGTTGTTTGTGGCCGGTACTGTGCTCTCTAGCAGGTAATGTGGCAGAATGGCCTGTTTCTCTCGTGGAGGTATTCAATCCGGCCTTCCTGGGTGGATGCTCATCTGGGGGGTAGCAGTGCCAGCCCGGTTAGGAGGGGGAGGGTTGGAGAGCCTAGGCTGACCTCGCGTGACCCTGGATGGTCGCGGGGGCGTGAGCTGGTGTGTGTCCAGGGGTAGGGAGGGTGGTATTGCACGTGGTGAAGGACGTGTGGGGATGTTGCGGGGTGGTGCACGTGGTGGTAGTGAAGGGGTGTGCGCGGCGGGGGTGCGCGGGGGGCACTGGCAACCCTGTGGTGGCCGGGGCGGGCGCGGGCTCACCGTCGCCCTCACACGGCCGCGCGCCGCCGCCTGCCCCACACCGCTGTGTTAGTACACTCACCGCTAGCGCTCCTGCGGCACCTCACACGCCGCATCTCTTTCCTCCCGCACTTGTAGCCACAGCAGTGACGCAGGTGTGCCAGCCAGCAGCGGCGGCCCGGCCTTCCCACCAGTGTCCTTACTCCAGTGCCTCTACTTGCCAGCGTTGAAGTTCCAGACGCGGCTCTCGTCTCCGCCCGCGACTAAAAACATTCCGCCCACCCAGGATACAACCCTTCTAGTGCCTGATACAAATAAAATAATTCCCCCCCCCCCCCGACCTTAATTACCAGAGATTGTTGGGCCGGTAGGAAGTGCGGAAGTCCAGCCTACCTGGCTACCGTCGCCACAATACCTGTACACAGGAGCACCAACAACACTGCCCCTTGCGCTGACCTGCCATCCGGGCCCCCCGACCCCACGCGCCGCCCGACATGAGATGATTTGTGTTTTGTGTGATTTTGTGTGAAAGTCGTGGGAAAATTTTGACAAGTTGTGCCAAGGAGAGTAGTGTCGTGGAGCGGTCGCGCTGTACAGTTGCTGGGTAAAGGGGAGCGACCACAATACCAGGTGAATTTGATGTGAATTGGGGTGAGAATTTGGACAAAAAAGGCCAAACACGGAGGCTTGTCTGGCCATTTATCAAACGCGAGAAGTCACCGCCGGGAGAAGGGGAGGCCTAAAAAGAACCAAGCCCGACAATTTATTTTAATCAAAGAAAATATATAAAGGTGACAGGTTTGAAAAAGTTTCCCGGTAATACTACAAGTTTCCGTCTTTAGTGCTGCTGCAGTGATCAGGAATTCCTGGTATGAGGAGGTCACAAGGAAACAGCATCTCCTCCAGCGCTCACCTCGCCTCTAATACCCCACCAAAAAGTGATTTTACTCAGTGCAATTCATTGATTCCCGGGCAAAGTGGAATTAAATCAGGTGTACTCTGAAATAATTAATAGCTCTATATTTTGTATACATGTGCTTTGTGTGAGAGTGAAGCGGAAAGGTGTGAGAGGAGAGGTAAAATATCAACCTCTCACTGTGGGGTGGTGAGCGTCTGTAGCGAGGAGAGCTGTATGCGTACATAGCACGCCCGCCCCTCCACGCCTTTACTACCATAGGTAAGCCTCTCTTGCTATGTTAACAGTCTTCTGCTCAGGGAGTCAGGCTGTGTCTTCTCCTATATGTGAGTCTGTATCTCAGGGATGATGTGATGTGTACTCACTGTTGCCCACTCTACTGTGAAATATAAACTTAATATTTAATATCCCCCCCTCAAAATTACCATTTCACGATAAAAACTAAATTTACTTAAGCCAAAACATCAGAGGCTTAAGTGTTATCTTTATATTGGATTAGAGTTATTTTTTTATCGATATTAAAAAAATTATTAAATTTCTTACCCAGTAGCATTGGAAAAATCAAATTAATCAACAAAATAAATTTTAACATCGAGAAATATTTAGTTTAGACTAATAACTCAATTTAATCCAATAAATGAGAACCTTAATGAAAGCTTGTGTGTATGAGAATGCTATACACATGACTACTGACTCAACAAGTTGTCGAGAGCACCAACATGGCGAGGACAACCCGCTACCACCGAGCTGTGTGTATTCTGTGCCCTGTGTAGGCTACGGGTATTCTGTGCCCTGTGTAGGCTACGGGTATTCTGTGCCCTGTGTAGGCTACGGGTATTCTGTGCCCTGTGTAGGCTACGGGTATTCTGTGCGCTGTGTAGGCTACATATATTCTGTGCGCTGTGTAGGCTACATATATTCTGTGCGCTGTGTAGGCTACATATATTCTGTGCGCTGTGTAGGCTACATATATTCTGTGCGCTGTGTAGGCTACATATATTCTGTGCCCTGTGTAGGCTACATATATTCTGTGCCCTGTGTAGGCTACATATATTCTGTGCCCTGTGTAGGCTACATATATTCTGTGCCCTGTGTAGGCTACATATATTCTATGCCCTGTGTAGGCTACATATATTCCGTGTTCTATGTAACGCCATCACAAGAAACACATACACCTCTATAATTACTCAACTTAGAAAATGTACGTGTTTAATAAATGAAGATGTAATCGTTGCTTTGGAGATAATCTCTCAATCTATAAAGACGACGAAATGAATTTATACGGTGTGAAACAAGGTGTGGTCACATGAACAACACAACTGCATAGCGGTGAGACCCGATACTTACACCGCTAGTTATTTCCTTGTTATTAGCATTCTGAACGTTCCGAGTATGATTCATGCGTGAGGTGTAAGTGGCAGTATCCTGTGGGTGTGTTGCGACGCCTCATCAAGAGAGAGTCACACCGGAAATGTGCGGGGGATTTAGTCGTGCAAGGGTGAGATCACGACTCCAGAACCCGAGGATCTTGATGCCTGGGTTCTGGTGATTATGAAAATGGTATGTGTCGAGTCTAATTCAATTCCCACCTATCAAATAATATATGTAATCGGTGGGGGAATAATTCCAGGAAGTGCGTCAAAAAACTTAGGTAAAGACTAATGGACACGCAAACACATCGAACAAATATATTTATTATTTCTAGTAGAGGAAAATTACACTTTTGACAAACAAGTATGTGATTACTGGACTTGGAGGAAGATAAGTGGTCATGCCATATACTCATTCCCGTCAGCACTGTGACTCTGACATCACCACCACTTAACACCACCGTCAGTAAGTAGCATTGATGTCATCTCCACCACCGTCAGTAGCATTGATGTCATCTCAACCACCGTCAGTAGCATTGATGTGATCACCATCGCCAGTAGCATTGATGTCATCACCATCGCCAGTAGCATTGATGTCATCACAACCGTCAATGTCATCACCATCATCAGCAGCATTGATGTCATCTCCACCACCGTTAGTAGCATTGATGTCATCACCACCGTCAGTAGCATTGATGTCATCTCAACCACCGTCAGTAGCATTGATGTCATCTCAACCACCGTCAGTAGCATTGATGTCATCTCCACCACAGTCAGTAGCATTGATGTCATCTCAACCACCGTCAGTAGCATTGATGTCATCTCAACCACCGTCAGTAGCATTGATGTCATCTCCACCACAGTCAGTAGCATTGATGTCATCTCAACCACCGTCAGTAGCATTGATGTCATCTCAACCACCGTCAGTAGCATTGATGTCATCTCCACCACAGTCAGTAGCATTGATGTCATCTCAACCACCGTCAGTAGCATTGATGTCATCTCAACCACCGTCAGTAGCATTGATGTCATCACCACCGTCAGTAGCATTGATGTCATCTCCACCATCGCTACTAGCACGTTCACTAATGTCATCAACAACACTATTAGGTGTACCGTCATGATGACTAGCATACTACTATCAGCAATAATATGCCACAAGTAGCAACAACATTACCTACCATCATTAGCAAAAACTACCACCATCGCCAACCACATATACCATCAGCAACCACATACCATCATTAGCAACCACATACCACCATCACTAACCACATACCACCATCAACAACAACACAAACACCATCAACAACCACATAACCATCATCAATAACCACATAACCATCATCAACAACCACATAACCACCATCAACAACACAACCACCATCAACCTCATACCACCATCAACAACCACATACCACCATCAGTAACAACACTACCACCATTAGTAACATCACTAACAACAACATTAACACCACCATCAGCAACAACACTACCACCATCAGCAACAACACTACCACCATCACCACTACTTATTACAAGCCTACTAACTCCACCGGTACCCCTAATCACTTAACTCATCTATCAGTGCCTCCCTCAACCACAACTATCACCACCATTACGGGCTCACTATAAAACAACAACAACAACAACCACAACCACTTCCATCAACCCAGCCCAACCACTATCCTAATAGCCATTACAACAACCACCACATCCGCTATCACCATCACCACTAGCAACAGCACCTCATTCATAATAGCAGCACCATCATTGGAATATGTTGGTAGTGGACAATGTGTGATGGATGAGCCAACCAGCTGCGGGACATGATGAATTAACAGACTCTGGTGATTCCCAGAAACAAAGAAGTTGACAGTCATTTCATGTATCACGTGAGTTTGGCGTCACGCTTCCCAAACATTTTTGAAGGGACGGAAGTTTTCTCTGACCAACGCCAACTCCCTCAGAAGATTCACGAGGCTTCGTGAACTGTCGTCAACAATAAAAGGGAGAATTAGAAGTTTGCGTGGAGACTTTTTCATTAATAGAATGTAAATATACACGTATCCCTTCGTAGACGACGATACACGATACGCAAAATTAATTTTCGTGAAAGCAGATGACACCAAGAAATTGCAAGGCAAAGGCCCGTCTCCCAGCGGCTTCCATCAGGGATATGATTTAATTATATACATCAGAGCGCTGAAAGACAAATATATGCTTGCAGGCTCCCCTATAGTATATTTGACTCTCGTTTTTCATTAGCAGATTAACAAAATATTATGTTACCTTACTGCAAGGATTTGAATTAAGAAATTACTACCTTCCAAAAGACTTGATAGAATGAAGGACACATCAACTCCCTAACCAATTTGATCATGTTGGCAATTATCACGTATTAATATGACAGAGGGATGTAACATTATATTATTAAACTAGGTATGTTAAACATGATATGATGGATATGGACCTCATCTGTCTGGGCTTAAAATTAATCAGTCAGGAATATCCTAAGGTAATCCGTGGCTTGGACAGGAAGTGGGTGTCTTCTTCCCAGTGATTATCACACTCTTATACAACCCAAGAAAATTAATGGCAAATAACCTACAATAGCCAACTGGACGAGGTAAGAACGCTTAACTTGGTGGATATTTTCTTCCTTCACATAACTACCATTTGTCACGAGATTTTCCGCTTTTATCGCAAAATAACAAGAATTTGTGTATATCCGTGATAGAAACGACACCGCATTCGTCCAGCAATATTAATGTTTATGGAAAAGTTCCTACAAACGACCAATTCCCGAAATGGATTACCAGTGCGTGCTTGAGTCCAGTTTCTCAGCGCCAGGACAGTTTCCTACGGGTGTTCAACTTTTATGAGCCAAACTCGAGTGATGAGTTTATAACCTAAATTAGAATGTGTTATCCTCGTGTTGGACAATCATTAGCGTTCACCAAACTTTTTTTTATCCTAATTTTATTTCACGTTTGGTTGGATTTTCTGATAACTACCCTTGACGAGGCTTCACTAGAGCGAGTTTAGTCAAGGGATGTAATTTGTCAGCAGTCGAAATTATAGCATTATCGTAGTAAGGTAAAATTATCGCAAAAGAGAGAATTGCGGGGAGTTAATGGAGGTGCGAGTAGTGTGTTTGGAGCGCGGTGTTATTAGGGGATAATGTGTTGTATTGATCTCCCAAGCCTCTGGAAATGTGAAGGTACTTTGCTAGCCATTTTGCTCATTAATAAATGTTCCAGGAATAGCCATATTTCGGGATTAGTGATACACAATTGACGTTCCACAAGAGTAGAGCATTTGCCAAATGTGTTCATTTGACTGGAAAGAAACGAAATCATGATTAATGAATAAATTACACAATTATAACTCTCCTCGCTGTTCCTGTGAGCGGATTTTAGATGTAATTTTTTAATGTCTAGCAATAGTGATTTTCTTATATCTGACATGAGGCTATTACTTATTATTATAAAATATAAATGTTTATTGATACAAAACTATCGTGGCGCTAATTTTTATTTAAGTCAACATTCAGATTGATAATAAAAATAAGGTAAATAAAATTAATAAATGAAAATATGGGAGAAATAGTGGAATGAAATTTACAAGTGCCGTCTGCTGAATAATTTATCATAAACATATACAATGCAGAGATTTGTGCTGTCCACTTGAGTACAATGTTAAGGTATACATCACAAACACTTCAGGTGTAGCGTACATACATGCACACGCACCCGCACACGCACGCAAGCCGGGTACCTCAACGAGCGTAGAGAACATGAGATGCAATATAAGCCAGGACATAAGCCTGGTAGAACACGCTAGCAAGAACCCAGAGTTCTGTGGACGAGAAGCCTTGGTGACTACTGAATGAAGAATGGTTCAATCACTGGGCCCCTACCTGTATATGGTGTGTATGGGGTAGCCAGGACTGAATGGAAGCGAGACTAATTAAGCGCTATGAACAAGGTGACAGCCTGCTGCTCCCACGAGAGGGCAACACTGCTTGCTCGCTACGGAGCCTCGGGAACCAGGCAGTTGATGTCGTTAGACGGTTATGTCAGGAATTAGGTTGCAATCCCCCCCCCCTCCCCTCCTCTACCTCTAACCCCCATAAGCTTGTTGTCGTTCGTATAACGTTGTATATTTGATAAGAATGGTCGTCAAGGGACGCTTCGTCACCTTGGGAAGTTGATTAAGGTAGCGATCCGCTTATGATTTTTATCGGCATTTAGGGGGAAGTTTATGGCGGGATATACTGATGAGAGAGGCCGATATCCGCTAACAATTCATTACCGGTCCTTGTTTCTCCTTAACGTGTGTTCCCCCCTTCATGAGGCAGTGCTAGCCGGCGTCCGTCCCAGGTCGGCCGACTCGGAACACTGGTGTTCCCGCCAAGCCTGTGGGGGTCTCTGACTCTCTCCTCTCCAGTTGGTAGGCTTCATAAAACATTTTTCTTTTGATATTTCGAGGATGGATGAGATATAGTTGTCTGTAGAACTAGCTGTAAAAATAGGGATATTAGCGTAGTGTTGAAGGTCTTCAACGCTACAGTAATTTGAGGTATATAATTGTTATATTACAAATATTAGACGTATTTGATTTAAAGTCAGCCGAAGCGTCAAGCCAAGATATCGTTTAGCTTAATTTTACCAATCTTTATATGGTAACAATAAAAGTAGATCACTTTCCGTTGGTACATCAAATGCTATTCGGAAAATACCCAGATGTAATGCAAATATATGTATGCATCCAATACCTATTATGAAAAATACCATTCAAGGTATTTTCAAGCAGCGCTATATTAATATAAATCTATTATATTTCAATTTAGTAAATCTTGTTTATTATATTTATACGGTAAAACTGGCTAAACAAAATGTGTCAGATTTGTCTTTACTTGAATAATGTGAAGTTGGGCTTTGGAAACAAAATACTCATTTCCTTTTAAATTGTATTTCTGGAATAGAATTGTATTTCTGGCTCCGCACTTGATTCATTGTGTGCGACTTTTTCAGTAAATATATAGTATGAGCTTGGACTTAAGTTGTGGGTCCGACCATCCCCGGTCAGAGACCGGGCCGCGCGGCCATTGGTATCCGGAAGCTATACAAGTTAGATACAAGGTAAGTTCAAAAGACAATGGATACAAACCGTTTTGCATCAGAATTTGGAAAGGTAATAACACAGTTAAGATAGGCTACTCCTCGGAGTTTACTCTATGTAATAATGCTAGAGGGCAGGGTACACTCTAGGTCCGTCTAGGAGTTTACTCCGTAATAATGTCAGACTGCCTGACTCTTAGAGAGAACAATAAATCAAACGAAGCAGCAGGCAGGAAAATTATGGAGTGGATAATGAGAGCCTTTGAAATAGGGGATGCCTCTCCGGTGATGATATTCTTCAGGGCGCTGCTGCTCTCGTACTTTGGGCCCTAACCTTCCGTATGGGAGGTCCCCAACACCAGGGATATGGCAGGTCCCCAACACCAGGGATATGGGAGGTCCCAACACCAGGGATATGGCAGGTCCCCAACACCAGGGATATGGGAGGTCCCCAACACCAGGGATATGGCAGGTCCCCAACACCAGGGATATGGGAGGTCCCCAATACCAGGGATATGGGAGGTCCCCAACACCATTGATATGGCAGCTCCCCAACACCAGGGATATGGCAGGTCCCCAACACCAGGGATATGGCAGGTCCCCAACACTAAGGATATTGAGAGGGATATAGGCGGATTCCAACACCAAGCATATTGAGATGTTTGTGCGTATATTACTGAAGCTTGTAGCAATATACCCAAACAGTCTATTCACTTTGCCATACGTGTTGATACGCTCGTTCTAAACCAATCTCTTTCGCAAACTCCATTTAGCTAAATCTGCAGAAAGATGGTGCTACTGTCATTTATACCAAGTTTAGCACTTTCGATGCACTAATCAATTTTGAACTGCAACTGCCACTTTGTTAACCGGTTCTACAAGTTGATGAGGTCTTTCTGGAGCTCATCCGAGTCCTCATTTTAGTTTGCTATTTAACTAACATCTAAAAGCAGGGGGAATCATATCATATACACAGGGAACACTGTGAACGTCACAGGTCTACGAATTGTCAACCTTCCGCCAGGCAAATATAAGAAATCTCGGAAGTACAACGGCTGAAGCCTTTAATAAATAACAAGAAGCACTTACAGAAGTTACGGGATGAGGGGTGTTGTAATGGCTATGTGTAGCCTGCTGGCGGCAAGCACAGACAGCCTCATCGATCAGGGAGGCACGGTCCCAGGGCAGGTTGCAAGTGTAGAACTGCTCTCACAATCAACCACAAGTAAAATAACTAAATTCTAGCGTCTAGGAAGCCTAGCTTAACAGATCAACTAATATTTTGTGCAATTTCATTTTTTTTTTACCTGGAAAAAAAATGGCTTCCACTGTGAGAAGAAAACTACATTAATACTAAGTTTTAAGGTAAAGGATTCGTTATTTTTCACGCCTGTCGGTTATAAGAAATTTGTCATCCTTTTCCAGTATTGACATTTTGGATTTTTTTGCCGAGCTTTGGCTCGGCGGGCGGTCACGGTGGGAGAGTGGGGGGGGGGGAAGGAAGCCGAGGGGCCAGAGGAGAGGAGAGGGAGGGAGAAAGGTAGCCGAGGACAGAGGATAGGAGGGGGGAGGGAGGAAATGGACAGGAGGCAGTTGAAGGAGGGGTGGAGATGATCCGGTGCCGTGGCAACTTTCGCGGGATGTTCCAAGTGCCGACGGAGGCACTGCATGAGGAAGTGCGTAGATGTTGTTGAAAATGCTCTTGTTATTTGAGAACTCTGGAGGGGGCATCTCCCAAAATAGGATAGAATCAGGAAATATCTGCACGTGTCTTCTTTTCCAAGATAATATGGACTCTGCGCGAGGTGTAAAACGGAAAGTGTTAAACAACTCACAGTATCACCACAACACACTCCAGTCTTGGCATTACAAACCACTCATGTATTTAGTCCCACTTGTGTAGGTGAGCGCAACACTGCCATACAGTTTTTCACCAGCTGCACTCAGTGCTGTTTTTCATCAGCATATCACAATAGCCACGGTATTGTTCTTCACAAGTATATCACATTAGCCGGTGTAGTGTTCTTCACAAGTATATCACATTAGCCGGTATACTGTTCTTCACAAGTATATCACATTAGCCGGTATACTGTTCTTCACAAGTATATCACATTAGCCGGTATACTGTTCTTCACAAGTATATCACATTAGCCGGTATACTGTTCTTCACAAGTATATCACATTAGCCGGTATACTGTTCTTCACAAGTATATCACATTAGCCGGTATACTGTTCTTCACAAGTATATCACATTTGCCGGTATACTGTTCTTCACAAGTATATCACATTAGCCGGTATACTGTTCTTCACAAGTATATCACATTAGCCGGTATACTGTTCTTCACAAGTATATCACATTAGCTGGTATACTGTTCTTCACAAGTATATCACATTAGCCGGTATACTGTTCTTCACAAGTATATCACACAAGCCGGTATACTGTTCTTCACAAGTATATCACACTAGCCGGTATACTGTTTTTCACAAGTATATCACATTAGCCGGTATACTGTTCTTCACAAGTATATCACAACAGCGGGTATACTGTTCTTCACAAGTATATCACAAAAGCCGGTATACTGTTCTTCACAAGTATATCATTAGACGGTATACTGTTCTTCACAAGTATATCACATTAGCCGGTATACTGTTCACAAGTATATCACATTAGCCAGTATACTGTTCTTCACAAGTATATCACATTAGCCGGTATACTGTTCTTCACAAGTATATCACAAAGCCGGTATACTGTTCTTCACAAGTATATCACATTAGCCGGTATACTGTTCTTTCAAGTATATCACATTAGCCGGTATACTGTTCTTTCAAGTATATCACATTAGCCGGTATACTGTTCTTCACAAGTATATCACATTAGCCGGTATACTGTTCTTCACAAGTATATCACATTAGCCGATATACTGTTCTTCAAGTATATCACATTAGCCGGTATACTGTTCTTCACAAGTATATCACACAAGCCGGTATACTGTTCTTCACAAGTATATCACACTAGCCGGTATACTGTTCTTCACAAGTATATCACACTAGCCGGTATACTGTTCTTCACAAGTATATCACAAAAAACCCGAGATGCTTTGAAATACAGCTTTGGGTTTGTTTGTGGTGTGCCATCCATGAGGCGAGGGAGGTTTATTGTAAACAATATGAAGGGTTATGTAAACCTTTCATATAAATAATACCCAAGTTGTGGTGATACACTCTCTCTCGTACTCCTGTTTGTGTCTTTGTTCTTCAGGAAAGCCTTCAGTATGTGTTTGTGTATGTTTATGCTGTATAATGATTTATTTATGATAGCTTTAGGAAAGTCAAGAGCTTCCTACTCCCTTGTAGATGTGATAAATAAAATAGCTATCGAAATTTTGAATGTAATACTTATATGTGTATAATATATATATATATATATATATATATATATATATATATAATCTATATATATATTTATATATCTATATATCATTATATATATATATATATATACATATATAATATAGATATATATATATATATATATATATCTATATATATATTATATATATATATAATAAAGTTTGTGAGGGTACCACCTCTGGTGTAAATGTGGGGACCCATAGCCTCAGAGAAGAAAATAGGAGTATTCAGAGAAGACTTGTGGATTCTCACTGAACACTAATATTTTCTNTTTGTTCTCTTCCTTGACACTGACAAATTATTTATGATGTCTGTGTGGCTCATTTGGGTACGCGGTTTCCACCTATGTCCCTTTCCTCGTGCCTCCCATTCCCGAATAATCTGTCTTTGTCAGTCCAATCAATTTTACGTGGTGATCAGTCACGTCTTACCCAATTCTCTTGTTTTACAGCGATGCGAGGTTGAATGCCATTAGTCTTTCCTTGTAAGTCATATCTCTCAGCGCTAGGGCAAGTAATCTTGCTAAAACTCAGGAGTCTCATCAACATTGCTCTGCGTTAGAGACGATAAGAACTCAACACTGCCGCTGCGTATTCCAAGATTAGTCACATATACGTGGGATACATGGTCCTGAACGATTCCTCATTCACATATCTAAATGCAGTTCATATGTTGGCCAATCTCGCATACGCCGCTGACTATATCCGATTAATGTGAGCTTCGGTAGACAGGCTCGGTGGAATATCAACCCCCAAATCCTTTCCTCTGCATGATTCTTGAAGTGTATCATCTCCCATTTGGCCTTTTGTCGGGCCTCCAGTTCCCAGCACTCAGATTTATTACTTTGCCCTTGCTAGAGTTAAACTCCAGTAGCCAATTGTTAGTTCAAGTCATCATGCAGTGTGTACTCATCTACTTGTACTCACCTGGTTGAGCTGGCAAGGACGAGCACTTGCTCTTAAGCCCCACCTTTTGACCATCGTTGGTTCAATGCAGTGACTCATTTCACTCGTTTTTCAAGTCATATTTACCTGAAAGCTGTATATGGTATTGGCTTCGACGACTTTCTCCTCTAGTTCCTTCCACATATTTATGAAATTGAAACAGTTCTGTCTGACATCTCTGTGAGTCATCTGTGTTCCCAGTTTCCAATTTATTTATTTATTTATTTATACATATACAAGAAGGTACATTGGGATTGTGAGGATACATAGCATAGTAATTACATTCTTGTAAAGCCACTAGTACGCGCAGCGTTTCGGGCAGAAATTATGCCATCTCGTTTTACTGTTCATTAATTTGGACATTGCTTCTATATCTACTTTGTCAATCTCTTTAGTATCTTATACGTCGTTATCATGTCTGCTCAATTCCTGCTTTCTCGAGTATAATGAGGTCCAGTTCCCTCAATCTTTCTTCATAGCTCGATCAGTCCCGTTAGCTCAGGAACGAGCCTTGTTGCACATTTTTTAACCTTTTCTAGTTTATTTTGTGCTTCTTTAGGTAGGGGGTTCCATACCGCGGCAGCATACTCAACCCAATAATGGGTCTCAAAGGATGTATACAGCGCTCGGAAGGGATCTTTGCCCAAGTTGCTGAAGGATAACTGGACGTTTGCCAGTATGGCATATGCTTGCCTTGTTATTCTGCTGATGATTGGGGAGTAGAACTCCCAGAACAATCTATCCTGGTACACAACTATCCACGTACAATCCAGATTGTGTGCTTCTTGTGTTATATCATGAGTTGTGTGTGTGTGTGTGTGTGTGTGTGTGTGTGTGTGTGTGTGTGTGTGTGTGTGTGAAGAGGGGAGATAATGATGATATTTACGACGACGATGATGATGATGATGATGATGATAATGATGACGAAGAAGGAGCAGCAAGATGCCGTGAGGACCCTGCGGGATGCTGGCGTTAGGTCCATCCAGCATCAGCTCTTATCACACAATATCTATATGAAAAAAATCTTCCAAGATTCCGTGTATGATTAGTGATCTGAGAGGCGCGCCTCCCAAATTACTCTTTAATGGGGGACGTTGTTCTTGTTCCCGTGTGGCTCCTGCTTCCGTGTGGCTCCTGCTCTCTTGTGGCTCCTGCTCCCGTGTGGCTCCTGCTCTCTTATGGCTCCTGCTCCCGTGTGGCTCCTGCTATCGTGTGGCTCCTGCTATCTTGTGGCTCCTGCTCCCGTGTGGCTCCTGCTCCCGTGTGGCTCCTGCTCCCGTGTGGCTCCTGCTCTCCTGTGGCTCCTGCTCTCCTGTGGCTCCTGCTTCCGTGTGGCTCCTGCTTCCGTGTGGCTCCTGCTCCCGTGTGGCTCCTGCTCCCGTGTGGCTCCTGCTCTCTTGTGGCTCCTGCTTCCGTGTGGCTCCTGCTTCCGTGTGGCTCCTGCTCCCGTGTGGCTCCTGCTCCCGTGTGGCTCCTGCTCTCTTGTGGCTCCTGCTTCCGTGTGGCTCCTGCTTCCGTGTGGCTCCTGCTTCCGTGTGGCTCCTGCTCCCGTGTGGCTCCTGCTCCCGTGTGGCTCCTGCTCTCTTGTGGCTCCTGCTTCCGTGTGGCTCCTGCTCCCGTGTGACTCCTGCTCTCTTGTGGCTCCTGCTTCCGTGTGGCTCCTGCTTCCGTGTGGCTCCTGCTCTCTTGTGGCTCCTGCTTCCGTGTGGCTCCTGCTTCCGTGTGGCTCCTGCTCCCGTGTGGCTCCTGCTTCCGTGTGGCTCCTGCTCCCTTGTGGCTCCTGCTTCCGTGTGGCTCCTGCTCTCTTGTGGCTCCTGCTTCCGTGTGGCTCCTGCTCCCTTGTGGCGCCTGCTCCCGTGTGGCTCCTGCTCTCTTGTGGCTCCTGCTCCCGTGTGGCTCCTGCTCCCATGTGGCTCCTGCTCCCGTGTGGCTCCTGCTCCCATGTGGCTCCTGCGCCCGTGTGGCTCCTGCTCCCGTGTGGCTCCTGCTCTCTTGTGGCTCCTGCTCCCGTGTGGCTCCTGCTCCCGTGTGGCTCCTGCTCCCATGTGGCTCCTGCTCCCTGTGGCTCCTGCTCCCGTGTGGCTCCTGCTGCTGTGTGGCTCCTGCTCCCGTGTGGCTCCTGCTCCCGTGTGGCTCCTGCTCCTGTGTGGCTCCTGCTCCCGTGTGGCTCCTGCTTCCGTGTGGCTCCTGCTCTCTTGTGGCTCCTGCTTCCGTGTGGCTCCTGCTTCCGTGTGGCTCCTGCTCCGTGTGGCTCCTGCTTCCGTGTGGCTCCTGCTCTCTTGTGGCTCCTGCTTCCGTGTGGCTCCTGCTTCCGTGTGGCTCCTGCTCCCGTGTGGCTCCTGCTTCCGTGTGGCTCCTGCTCCCTTGTGGCTCCTGCTTCCGTGTGGCTCCTGCTCTCTTGTGGCTCCTGCTTCCGTGTGGCTCCTGCTCCCTTGTGGCTCCTGCTCCCGTGTGGCGCCTGCTCCCGTGTGGCTCCTGCTCTTGTGGCTCTGCTCCCGTGTGGCTCCTGCTCCCATGTGGCTCCTGCTCCCGTGTGGCTCCTGCTCTCTTGTGGCTCCTGCTCCCGTGTGGCTCCTGCTCCCATGTGGCTCCTGCTCCTGTGTGGCTCCTGCTTCCGTGTGGCTCCTGCTGCCGTGTGGCTCCTGCTTCCGTGTGGATGCTCCCAATGAAATCCTTGAATATATACGAGCCAAAGTAGGCCTGGCCGTGTGAGCGAATAAACTAAGCCAAGTTGTCATACAGGAAAGGCCTCTGCCGTATGTGCGGTAAGGCCTAAGCCTTACCTGGGCCGCCTCTGTATAGACGGTTGGGATCCTCTTATTATTGGCCATCTGTAGCCGCGAACCCTCACCACCGCCCTTCATTTGTCATAACCCACCACTTTATAGACTCCCGGGTTTACAGATTCCAGAATTTATGGGCTCAGTTGTTGACGTTTCAGAGGTAACTAATCTATATTTATTGGGAGTTTTCTGTTCAAGTGTAGGCTTCCTATTGTTTAATGTGTTCACAGGTGAAATTAATTTTATATATGACATAATGCTGTTTTTGGATGATAATTTTTTGTATGTTGGGATTTACAGCCGTGGGATATGCAGACAGTGCGAGGGGAAGTTACAGGCAGTGTTGAGCCTCGAGAAATTGATGTAATGTTATCAGTGGATATGAGGGCGTTCCCTCGTGCGGCTCGCTCGCCACTTATCTAAACACTTCATGATAATATTTGAGGTAATTTCGCCCAGACTGATTTTACGGAACCCCGTCGAGGAGATGGACCTTGTTTACCACATATGTTAGACCAATCCTGAAATATGCGGCGCCAGCGTGGAGTCCTTGTCTAATCAAACACAAAACGAAGTTGGAGAACGTTCACTGGTATGCCACGTTGCAACCCGTTCTCGCACTTGCGTATAGTCAATATTGGGTTATTTAATAAGTGCATATGTGACATACTAATTGATTGTAAATATTTTAGTTTACCTTGAAAAGCTTCATAGAAAACACAGACCTCACCTAACCTTCTTAGTATGTTAAGATAAGCATCTTATTGCTTCTTAATTACAATTATTACTTAACCTATACTGTTGATAGGTTAAATAATTAATTGTAATTAGTAATAATTACAATTATTACTTAACCTATACTGTTGATAGGTTAAGTAATAATTGTAAATAAGAAGCAATAAGATGCTTATCTTAACATACTAAGAAGGTTAGGCGAGGTCGGTGTTTTCTATGAAGCTTTTCAAGGTAAACTAAAATATTCACAATCAATTAGTATGTCACATATGCACTTATTAAATAAGCCAATATTGACTGTAAGCAAGTGCGAGAACGGGTTGCACCAGACAAGTCCCAGGACTAAGGGGTATAAGTTGCGAAGAAAAGCTACAGGAACTAAGCATCGCGTCACTAGAAGATGACAGAGTTAGGGTAGACATGTTTACTACGTACAAAATTATCAGAGAAATTGATAGAACAGACAAGACCAGACTATTTTTAATGGTAATACACGAACAAGGGGCCACAGATATTAACAAAGTTCCCAAATAATAATAATAATAATAGTATATATAGTCATTATATTTTATTTTATAAGTAGTGACAAATTAAATGCACTAAGAAGGATGGTAGAATCAGCCTCCATAAACAGTTTCATGTGTAGATAGGACAGAACTGAACACACTTGTAAACCTGCACTACAGTTGACTAAACGTTGAGAGTTTGGATCAAAGAGCTGGAGCTGAACCCCGCAAGCACAGGTAAGCCCACACACAGGGACTGTCATGCATGGTGGGAACAAGAATAAACAACAATGGTTACAGATAATTTATTCACAGCGAGTAATCAATAAGTAGATTAAATTTGAAAAAGCGGTGTAGGCAGCCTTCACACACAGCTTTGCTACCAGATGATTGTGGGGTGAGAGGCAGAGCCCAAGACCTGGAGCTCAGTCCCCGAAAGCGCAGCTAGATGAGCACACATACACACACACACACACACACACACACACACACACACACACACACACACACACACACACACACACACACACACACACACACACACACACACACACAGTATGTCACATACTGTGACTGCAGGAATTAAACCTCACTTCGTTGGAAGACAGAAGAGTTAGGGGGGACATGATCACCACATTCAAGATTCTCAGGGGAATCGACAGGGTTGATTAAGACAGGCTGTTTAACACAAGGGGCACACGCACTAGGGGACACAGGTGGAAAGTGAGTGCCCAAATGAGCCACAGAGATATTAGAAAGAACTTTTTTAGGTCAGAGTGGTTGACAAATGGAATGCATTAGGAAGCGATGTGGTGGAGGCTGACTCCATACACAGTTTCAAGTGTAGATATGATAGAGCCCAATAGGCTCAGGAACCTGTACACCAGTTGATTGACGGTTGAGAGGCGGGACCAAAGAGCCAGAGCTCAACCCCCGCAAGCACAACTAGGTGAGTACAACTAGGTGAGTACCACCACACCACACACAAACACACACACACAACACACACACAACACACACACCCAACACACACACACACACACACATAACACACACACACACACACACACACAAACACACCACACACAAATTTTCTACATTTCTTCTCTTAGTTGCAGTTTGCA
>WNGS01163813.1:10708811-10718811 GCA_020271785.1 Procambarus virginalis
ACCACACGGTCCTATATGAAGAACACACTGGTTCTATGTGGAGACCCACTTGGCCTATGTGAGAATACACTGGTCTATGTGAAGACCACATGTCCTAAGTGACAGTCACAATGGCCCCAAGAGGGCTGCACTTCAGCCCTCAACTGGGCTGTTAGGCTCAGGCGTATAATTAACAGTTATTAATTTATACGTCTGAAGAAACATACTCAGTATTTTACATCAATCATCTATACAGATTTACGAGAGGAACGTTAACTATCAGTATAGTTAACAAATAATTTATTTTGGTCGGGGTCAGGAAGCCTGTAAATATATATTAAGACTTGTATCTAATGTCCCCCCCCCCAAGATTGTACTACTGACCGCCCTCTGCTGTAAACACACAACAGTTTTTTCCTAACTGGGTGGGATCCGGTTCGGCCGAGCGGACAGCACAACTGGACTTGTGATCCTGTTGTCCCGGTTCGACCAGGCGCCGGAGAGAAACATGGGCAGAGTTTCTTTCACCTATGCCCCTGTTACCTATCGGTAAATAGGTACTTGGTGGTTAGTCAGCTGTCACGGCTGCTTTCCCTGGGGTGGAGGCATTGTCGAGGACCTGGCCGCGGGGACACTAAAAAGCCCCGAAATCATTTCAAGTAACCTCAAGATAACTCCCAGGTACTATTGACTGCTAGTGTTGAACAGATGCATTAGGTAAAGGAAACGTGCCATGCACCTATTTCTGTCCCACATGGGAGTCGACTGAATCCCAGACTGTGAGTGAAGAATAAAGGCAAACCGTACTACGAGACCCTTTAATATATCACAGTCTGCAAACACTCTGGAAACAGTCCGGAAACATTTCAAAAACAGTTCGGAAACAGTCCGGAAACATTTCAAAAACAGTTCGGAAACAGTCCGGAAACATTCCAAAAACAGTTCGGAAACAGTCCGGAAACATTCCAAAAACAGTTCGGAAACAGTCCGGAAACATTCCAAAAACAGTTCGGAAACAGTCCGGAAACATTCCAAAAACAGTTCGGAAACATTCCGGAAACATTCCAAAAACAGTTCGGAAACAGTCCGGAAACATTCCAAAAACAGTTCGGAAACAGTCCGGAAACATTCCAAAAACAGTTCGGAAACATTCCGGAAACATTCCAGAAACATTTAGACCTGGAAACAACACAGCCGGATCTGTTTGTGTCCAAATATATATCTAACGAGGTGGTCCAGAGAACACACTTCGTCACGATAACAGGTTAAAGTGTTATTGAGCTGTAACAACGGGAAGATAACGTTGATTACATTGTCCGCTAGGAGGTGTAATGTGCGCCGCTGAGGTCTAAGATGTCACGCTCATTACATCCTGATGCCACCATGTTCAGTTGAAAAAACACGTTTTGAGTGTTCATAGTAGGTTAATAAATTGAATGTATTAGGCAGTGATGTGTTGGATGCAGACTCCATACACAATGTGCGCTAATAAAGACTTAACCCATTGCTAAGTGGCTTATTCAGCGCCAACAATTTAATAAGAAAATCAATGTAACAAAAAGCTTCGTGTTATTTTTCCAGAGACATTCTGTATACACTTCTCTGAATACACTTCCTGTAATCCTTGTAATCTTCTCCCTAACAGTGTTACAGCTGACCTATTAAATATCCTAACAGTGTCCAGCTGACTAGTATTTGTTCCAACAGGTGTCACACGCTTACTAGTATTTTCCCTAACAGGTTGTCCACCAGCTGACAGTAATCTCCCTACAGGTTGTCCCCAGTCTGACTAGTATTTCCCCTACAGTTTCACAGATGACTAGTTATTCCCTAAAAGGTGTTCCATGCTGACATAGTCTCCCCCCTAACAGGTGTTTCCATGCTGACTAGTATCGTCCCTACATGTGTTCCCCAGCTGACTAGTATCCCCCTAACAGGTGTCACAGCTGACTAGTATTTCCCTAACAGGTGTCACAGCTGACTAGTATCTCCCTTACAGTCGTGTCACAGCTGGACTAGTATCTCCCTAACAGGTGTCCCAGCTGACTAGTATCTCCCCCACAGGTCACAGCTGACTAGTATCCCCTCTGTTACCCTACTACAGGTATTCCATAGGTAAATAGTGTCCGAGTGTCGATATGGACCAGCATCGGTGCTACTTATCCGATCTATCCGGCACGCCATTGTTTCAGTGCGTAATTATATCACTTCACCATCTATTTTAATTTCGTTCGTTATATATATATATATATATATATATATATATATATATATATATATTATATATTATAATCATACATTATATAATTATATAACTGTACATGGATATTATATATATAGATGAATATATACTTATATAATTAAATATATTATATATATCCTAATTTATATTTTTTTGTAGGAAATTACATATAAATGAACATATAATAGAGGGGTGTACATATTTTAGGAAGGTTTTAATGGGTTTATCTCTGTGATCGCTCAAATGCTTAGCGTTTGAGGGGGACATAATCAGATATCATAGCCAACTGATGGGTGATCTAAATTAACTTCCATTTTATTTTTATAATTATAATAAAAGTAATAGTACATGATACTTATTTTTTGCGAAGAGTACTCTAATTCCCTGTTACATCACTCTCCATATAATAAGATGTTGTTAGTGTTCTTGTACAACTTCCGCCAGCGGATATGTAGAGTATTTAGCTTGTTGATGGATGGGAGATATGATGTATAGTGTATATAGGACATATGAATTTTAATTATGTAGGTGACCGCAGCTTGATAGGTCAACCCGTCAGCTTTATATAATATATAATGGGTAACTTAAAATAATGAACTATATACAAATCTCTGAGACAACGGCGTCATGAACGCCAACCATATACACTAAAGCACTCTTAAATGAACCTGAACCAGATTCGAACCCATGAAAACCGTATTTTTCAAAACAATATAGACAACATTTACCCAAAATTTAAATATGAAATATGACCCACCATTTCAAATACCTGCTAAACTATGTCACATATGTATCACTTAGATATTTATCATATAAAGGCAAATACCTGAGATATTCATAACATATGACAAATACCCGAGATATGAATATCTCAGGTATTTGTCATATGTTATGAATCCTGTCAAATACCTGAGATATTCATAACATATGACAAATACCTGAGATATTCATAACATATGACAAATACCTGAGATATTCATGACACACATGGTAACCATCCAGAACACCTGCCAAGTTCTTGACAGAGCCGGAAAAATATCCTGGCACAAAATGAAATAAATTACCTGCCAGGACACATGTCAAGTGACATGACACATCTGACACCTCCCTTGATTGCCTTGACATGGCTTATCCTATACTACCTTAAGTAAATTGCCGTGGTTGAGCTTCGCTCTTTGGTCCCCGCGCTCAACTGACACTCCTCCTCACCCCTCCCCACCACCCCCCCCGTGAGGTAAGCAACAAAAGCCTCAACTTGAAGCGCGTTTCCCGAACCTAAGCGTAGAAACAGACACCCACCCATACCTAAAGACCCCCCGACAGCGCTTAGTCCGAAGAAACGTCACTATTGCCATGTTTTAAACTGACTAAATCACCGGAATTTGAAGCCTGCAGCGAGACCGTCCGAGTTAGGGTGCATTAGAATGAGGACAGGGTAGGAAGCACAGAGATAAGGATCTAATATTATATCTCTGGCCTCAACCGTCTCTTATACCTGAATGTATCCGTCGTTACAAAGTTGATATGGGATCCAATTTCTCTCGACCTTATTTAGGTAATATAACTGATATTATTTGTTTATAATGGGGGTGTCAAGGCACCATCAGTGTTGCTCGCATACATCAACACGTGTGCCCAGGGGAAAGATGGCTGCCGGTATGTACTTATTTCTCCTTGAAGTGAGGCGGAGGCCAGGAGGAGGAGGGGGGGGAGGAGGGGGAGGAGGAGGGGAGGAGGGAGGAGGTAGGGAGGATGGGGGAGGCAGGAGGGGGAAGAGGGGGGAGGAGAAGGAGGGGAGGAGAGGAGGAGGAGGGGGAAGAGGGGGAGGAGATAGGGATGAGGAGGAGGAGGAGGGGGGAAGACGTGGAGAAGGCGGCAGGAGGAGGAGGAGGAGGAGGATTAGGGGGAGGAGGACGAACTAGCAGAGGAGGAGGGGGGGGAGGAAGTGTGGGAGGAGGAGGTGGAAGAGGGGGAGGTAGACAGGAGGAGGAGGAGGAGGGTGGAGAGATGGAAGAAGAGGAGGGGGGGAGGAGGGTCGGAGGAGAGTGAGGGGGAATGTAGTGGAGGAGAAGGAGGGAGAGGAGAGGGAGGAGGGGAGGGGAGGGAGGAGGGAGCGTGGGAGGGGAAGGGATAAGACGAAGAAGAGTGAGGGGGGAGGGGAGGACGGTCTTTGGATGTGCAAGGAGGTAAGGAAGAGGAGGAGGACAGAAGAGGAGGATAGAGAAAGAAGAAGGAGGCGAAAGCGCCAGGGAGCGGAAAGAAAGGAGAGACAGAGGAGAGGAGGAGGCCAGAAGAGATGGAGGAGTGGAGAGCAGGAGGGAAGTAGGAAGGAGGAGGATAGGCAGGGACAGGAGGAAGAGGGAGAAGGAGGCGCCTAGAAGAGGAGTGAGCAGGAAGGGGAAGATAGTCAGCGAGACCAGAGGCAAGAGAATCTGCGGACCGGAGGGGCTGTGATCAGATACACGTGTAGGCGATGAGGAGTAGGCCACACTGTGCTAGCATAGCCCCCCACCCCAAATCACACTCACTTGGCCCCAGTCTCCTCAGGAATGCAACCTCCACACAGTTCACCACTAATTACCCCGGGTACCCCATTCTATTCGCTAGGGTGAACATAGGAATCAGGAGTAGAGATGATACGTGATAATATCAGGTTGAGGGCCCCCCCCTTAAGAAGGTTTCGTTATTCCATGCTCACCGCGCAGATACTGGACTGCTTGTGTGGGAACCCCCTTTAGTTGATCCAGCGGCCTCATCGGCTGTATCATGCTCGTTCGTCGGTGACTCAGGCCTCCCCATCACTACATAATAAACACCTTTAAACCCCCTCTGCCCTTTTTAAATAATAATAATAATAATATAATATTACTAATAATAATATTAATAATAATAATTATTAATAATAATATTAATAATAATACACAATGGTATAATAATAATAATAATAATATAATTATATTTTAGACAAAAGTACATATATTCATATAGAGATTCAAGAAAAGTGTAAGATTCCTCCATTAAATATTTCCACGAAAGTTTCCAGCATCTTTGAGAAGAACACAAAAAATAAACACAGAGTTCTCCTCATCAAGAAGGGAAGAACTTGCTAAAGTTCTCATGTTTATTCATCGTCTAAGTTAACCTCCCACGGGACTGACTGTATGGACTTTAGACTTTGCTATTTTGTATTCCTCAACCAGCTGGCATTTACACTCAAAGCTGGCATTTACACTCGAAGCTGGCATTTACACTCAAGCTGGCATTTACACTCGAAGCTGGCATTTACACTCAGAAGCTGGCATTTACACTCGAAGCTGGCATTTACACTCGAAGCTGGCATTTACACTCGAACCAGAAGCATTGCGTAGCTTCTAAGATGTATTCTAAGCCTTAGATAGTGTCTTATAGGTGTTCCATATAGGCTAGATAGCGTCTACATCTAAGAAGTATTCCAATTAAGAGATAGGCATTGCGTGTTAAGGTTACTCTACTTTAAGGAACTTGAGCTCCTCGAAGTTCACAAGGAAGGATGGGAACTCCCTAAGAGACATTTCGGTATTGTCATATTTAATGAATGCTTATACTTCCATTATTGAATAATTCTGGAAGTATCAACACCCTGTGGAGGTCAGTTGCGGGTTACAAGTGAACCTTCGACTGCCTATACCAGCTCTGTGTCTCCTGTTGGATCCGAGCAGACTCCTACTTGAATAACTTTTATCACGTCGGGGGCGTCCCAATGGGTATCTTAGGTGACCCAGTACGCTGGTTCTATACCACAATCCTACTCCAAATGTGTTCTACTCATAACTGAGAAGTTATGACACATCCAAATGTGTTCTACTCACAACTGAGAAGTTATGACACATCCAAATGTGTTCTACTCATAACTGAGAAGTTATGACACATCCAAATGTGTTCTACTCATAACTGTGAAGTTATGACACATCAATTGAGATGTAAGTGATAGTTTCATATTGTCCAGGTAGTTGGCCTCATATAATCTGGGGGCCGGATATGATGCAGCACTAACGTGTTTATGTGCTCAGAGGCAAGTGTAGGTTGGCTGGGCGCCCGAGGTAATGTTCTTCATTATATCTGGTTGTTCACGTGTTGATGTTCATTATATCTGGTTGTTCATGTGTTGATATTCATTATATCTGGTTGTTCATGTGTTGTTGTTCATTATATTTGGTTGTTCATGTGTTGCCCTTTCTTATACCTGGTTGTTCATGTGTTGTTCTTCATTATATCTGGTTGTTCACGTGTTGATATCCATTGTACCGGTTGTTCATGTGTTGTTCATTATACTTGGTTGTTCATGTGTTGATGTTCATTATACCTGGTTGTTCATGTGTTGCCCTCTCTTATACCTGGTTGTTCATGTGTTGTTCTTCATTATACCTGGTTGTTCACGTGTTGTTCTTCATTATACCTGGTTCATGTGTTGCTCTTCATTATACCTGGTTGTTCATGTGTTGTTCTTCATTATACCTGGTTGTTCATGTGTTGTTCATTATACCTGGTTGTTCATCTGTTGTTCATTATACCTGTGTAACACCCCACTATACATATGAACTATAAAAATGTACTAAACTAATAATGTAAAACTGAGTAACACTTCCTATCAGTTACACTTGGTAACACTGTTATTGAACACTGTAATATGAGCTGACATATGATGGTTACACCGGAACCAAAAGGTACACTGCCAACAAGGAAATGCTACACAGGATTAAAAAAACGCTGTCACCATCTGCCTTGACCGTTGAGACTATATCAAGCAACGAGGCAAGAAACATTGCTTGACTTGGAGAGTACTTTCTATAACTGTCATTAATTATGGGACGGTTGTCAGCCCACTATATCCCAAAAGGCTAAGAGGATTCAACAATTCACACAGACGGGAAATTTAACAAAAGTTTATTGAGAACAAAATTATGCTAATCACCACTATAAATCCTACTCTAACACTGGCCAATAGTTAAGAAATTTAGACATGGAACAAAACCCTCAGAGATCACACTTTACCTTAAGACCTCTGTCTCTCTCTCCGGTGGATTCACTCTGTCACTCCCTGGCTGTGCGATGTTCTCAACAGCCCTCTCTGGACCCTGGTGTCCGGCACTCTGTCTCTAAGTTTCTACAGGACCAATATATACACCCCAAAAAAAAGGTGGAAGGGGGAAATTTGCTGATGCTACCTAAATCAAAAGAGGTCGGGCCACACGTGCACAAACACTCAAGAATTTTCATTAAGCTTGTTTGACATTCACCATACACTGTTCAAGAGAGGAATTATTAATTACGTGTGTGACTGACCTTTTACCTGGCTAAAAGGGGGGGGGGGAGATCCATGGATGTTTACACATAAGAATCTGTGGTCTAATTCCATTGCAGTGTTTGACAAGAGTATCATGAAATATTACATACTTGAAACTAGCTGACTAAGACTAACCCAGGAATTTTTAATCAACATACAAGATAGGTGTTTCAACTGTGGAAAACAGGTGTTTCAACTGTGGAAAACAGGTGTTTCAACTGTGAAAAACAGGTGTTTCAACTGAAAAAACAGGTGTTTCAACGGTGGAAAAAACAGGTGTTTCAGCTGTGAAAAACAGGTGTTTCAACGGTGGAAAACAGGTGTTTCAACGGTGGAAAACAGGTGTTTTAACGGTGGAAAAACAGGTGTTTTAACGGTGGAAAAACAGGTGTTTCAACGGTGGAAAACAGGTGTTTCAACGGTGGAAAACAGGTGTTTCAACGGTGGAAAACAGGTGTTTCAACGGTGAAAAACAGGTGTTTCAACGGTGAAAAGAGTTGTTTCAACGGTGAAAAGAGTTGTTTCAACGGTGAAAAAACAGGTGTTTCAACGGTAAAAAAACAGGTGTTTCAACGGCAAAAAACAGGTGTCTCAACTGTAAAAAAAAAACAGGTGTTTCAACTGTGAAAAAACAGGTGTTTCAACGATGAGAAACAGATTGGTAAGTGGCAAGTGTCAGAGTGGGTAACTTGGAGGTGAAGGAAAGCGTTATATACCCAGGTGGTTAGGTCACAAGGTTCCCACGCCCCAGCATCATGCGGGACGCAGCTCTCACACACACACACACACACACACACGTCAGTAGCTGCTACTTGTTCCTGGAGGCTGGAGTGCCGGGTGCAGGCACGGTAGTAACGCGGGGTGAGGAGCGATACGGAGCCCGGAAGGGGGATAGGGGTCGTTGGGGGGGGGGATAGGGAATGGGGCTCGTTGGGGGGGGGGGGGGACAGGGAATGGGGCTCGTGGGGGGGGATAGGGAATGGGGCCCGTTGGCAAGAATGGGATAGAGACACGCTAGAAGGGAAGGAGGTGGGGGGGGGGATGAAGTATATATCCATATATATCACATAAATGTATATAAATAAATTAACTAGCCATATATTCAAAGCATGAATGTATAGACCAGTTGGCGTCGAGTTTATTCAGTACCACAAAATTGATTTAATCATTCTGAATAAGCAGTAAAATGTTATTTAAACATCTTTATCGATCCTTCAGTCTTTCCGACTACAAATGAATCCAGCTATTCAACTCGCTTGAATTACTTTCCTAATAATAAAGGATTAGGCCAGTTTTCTAGAATTCAACAATCGAATGGTCAAAATCTCGCAAATGCAGGAACAAGGCACTAGACGAATTGATCCAGCTCTAACACTGTATTTGTAGGCGAGGAGTCACAATAACGTGGCTAATGTATGTTGACCACACTACACACTAGAAGGTGAAGGGACGACGACGTTTCGGTCCGTCCTGGACCATTCTCAAGTCGATTGAGAATGATTTGTATATGTTGAGAATGTCACAATCTCAAGTCACAATCGACTTGAGAATGGTCCAAGACGGACCGAAACGTCGTCGTCCCTTCACCTTCTAGTGTGTGGTCTGGTCAACACTGTAATTGTGTTGTTTTGCACGTTATCCAGATAGTTTACCCGAGTTTTCTCTGTACGCTACGTCACAATTGCTACGTGAAATTTCAGAAACACCCAACAGTTGAAATACAAAAAATTGTCAACAGATATAGGCATTTTTGAAGATCAAATTTTGGTTCAGTTATTTTAGTGTCCAATAACTCCCCAAATCCTGTTCAAATTACATAATTGATAATCAAATTGCTTATTAATATTATTTAAAAATAAATATTAAATAAACCTTACTTGTCAGGAAATTCTGGGATCTAGGCAGCTCCAGCAGGATGCCGGGTCCTATTGGCAGGAGGTAAAGGAATCCAACTCCAAGTTGATCCGACAGTGAGGCGAATCAGACAGCCTGTTCTTATCCGCTAATCAGGAGCACTAACTAGCTAGACCCGACAGAAACCGTGCAAACACAAATTGGCGACACCCCAACAAACTAGACGGCCAGGCAGAGTAGATAACATTTTCACAACCGATATCCAGAGCTTTTCGACAGTCAGGAAGATTAGATACCCATTTTCTGAACCGCTAACTAGAACCTTTCGACAGCCAGTCAGGTTAGATAGCCATTATCAGACCCTATAACTAGAGCCCTTCGACAGCCAGACAGAATTAACAGGTGAATGCCAAAACTGTTCCTAAGGCCAGTCAAAGAGCCAGGCAGGTGCGATATATGGCCTCCCAGACCAGGATAGGAACAATGGGGTAGGTATCACCTTACATCTCCACCTCCGGGGCCTTTTGTTAGTCCTCGGCGGCCACTAGACGCTAAATTAGGCCACCCACTCAACTTCTGTTCCCCCATTCTGATACAGCTGT
>WNGS01163813.1:10744195-10757174 GCA_020271785.1 Procambarus virginalis
AATGTTTATGATACATTGTTTACAATACAAATTTATTATTATAGAAATTGTTTATGAGATATTTGTTATGATAATCTTTATTTTTGAAAGAATTTGTTTACGCTAGAAATCGTTTATGATTGTATTTATTTATGATAATATTTGTTTATGAGACAACGTGTTTATGATAAAATATGTTTATGATACAAATTGTTTATGAGAGGAAGCTCGATAATTGTCTGCCTGTGGATGGAGACTATGGCACTGTCTCCCGCTGCACCTCTTTATGTGAAATAATTAAAACAAGAAAAAACTAAATCTTTATTAAATAATATACAAAGTAAATATCATATTTACATCAATTTATAAGAGAAAATACTATATATATCATTCTCAGATATAATAATTCATATATATAATTCATATAACTGATATAATTCTCAGTTAACCAATGTTAACCAATGATATGGTTAACCAATATCATCTTGGATATTGATATTGATATCAATATCACTCTCTCTCTCTCTCTCTCTCTCTCTCTCTCTCTCAATTGATGGTGCTACATAGCCTTCCCGCCTCGGTGCCCTATTTGATAATTACCACCTCTCTCTCTCACCAGATGAGGTCACCCCCTCATATAAGGTCATTTACTAACAAGGCTGTGGGTTATTCACCTCGTTTTGCCCTGATCATCAACTTCAAATACTTTCATCATGTACACACAGAATCACAATAACGTGATGTAACAAATGAACAATCCACAAAGGGATGCTCGGATGTAGGTTCGAATCCGGTCACGGCCCTTGTGGATTGTTCATTTACTTTCATCATGTGTTTGGCCTTCATGGTGTGTATAGAAGCCCACACCTTTACTGTTCACAGGTGTTCACTTCTCAACTTGTGATGCGAAGGGTCAGCTGCCACTGTGTTAAACACATGGACATGGGAGATGCAAGGGACAAGAGATGCCTCAAGACAAGAGATTGTCTCATTGTAATCCGAAGGGAAGGGGAGGGGAACTATCAGAGGGAAAGCACCAAGCCATTACGACTATATAACACTGGGAATGGGTCAGGATAAGGATTTGGGATGGGACGGGGGGAAAGGAATGGTGCCCAACCGCTTGTGGACGGTCGGGGATTGAACGCCGACCTGCATATAGCGAGACCGTCGCTCTACCGTCCAGCCCAAGTGGTTGGGTAACAACTCGTTGATCGCATTAGTGTTCTCTGTTCAGCTCGTTACACCAGGTGTCTGCTGGAACACCAACTAGGTGTCTGCTGGAACACCATCCAGGTGTCTGCTGGAACACCAACCAGGTGTCTGCTGGAACACCAACCAGGTGTCTGCTGGAACACCATCCAGGTGTCTGCTGGAACACCAACTAGGTGTCTGCTGGAACACAAACCAGGTGTCTGCTGGAACACCAACCAGGTGTCTGCTGGAACATAATTCAGGGTGTCTACTGAAACACCAACCAGGTGTCTGCTGGAACACCATCCACGTGTCTCCTTTAACACCATCCACGTGTCTCCTGGAACACCATCCAGGTGTCTGCTGGAACACCATCCAGGTGTCTGCTGGAACACCAAGCAGGTGTCTGCTGGAACACGCGAGTTGAACATGTACTACTAACTCTCGCTAGAGCTCATTATACTTACTGTACTGTTCCTAAAGTAATACAGTCATTATTATGATTTTTGTAAAGCATTACGTCCTATTTATTGAATTTTGTGTCAAGTTTTATTTCACACTTTGCAGGCTTTTTCGTCAAAATTTGCGTCATATTTTGTAGGTTTTTGTGGCAAACTTTACTCACACTTTTTAGGCTTTTGTGTCAAACTTTGCTTCATGCTTTTTAGGCTTTTGTGTCACACTTGATTCATACTTTTTAGGCTTTTGTGTCACACTTTGCTTCATACTTTTTAGGCTTTTGTGTCACACTGTGCTTCATACTTTTTAGGCTTTTGTGTCACACTTTGCTTCATACTTTTTAGGCTTTTGTGTCACACTGTGCTTCATACTTTTTAGGCTTTTGTGTCACACTGTGCTTCATACTTTTTAGGCTTTTGTGTCACACTTTGCTTCAAACTTTTTAGGCTTTTGTGTCACACTGTGCTTCATACTTTTTAGGCTTTTGTGTCACACTGTGCTTCATACTTTTTAGGCTTTTGTGTCACACTTTGCTTCAAACTTTTTAGGCTTTTGAGTCAAACTTTGCTTCATACTTTTTAGGCTTTTGTGTCACACTTTGCTTCAAACTTTTTAGGCTTTTGAGTCAAACTTTGCTTCATACTTTTTAGGCTTTTGTGTCACACTTTGCTTCATACTTTTTAGGCTTTTGTGTCACACTTTGCTTCATACTTTTTAGGCTTTTGTGTCACACTTTGCTTCAAACTTTTTAGGCTTTTGAGTCAAACTTTTCTTCACTCTTTGCAGGATTTTTCGTCAAACTTTACGCCATACTTTGTAGGCTTTTGTTGCAAACTTTACTCACACTTTCTAGGCTTTCGTGTCAAACTTTACTACTGTCTTGCCAAGCTGTTTGTAAAATGTTATATCATACACCTCATACTTTATTGTAAAACTTTGTTATCATATCTCTCGAGTATTATACAAGAAAGATTAATTCATGTTGGAAGTGCTTTGCCGTAAAGCTATAATTCATAATTGCAAGATTTTGTTGAAAAAAATACATTAAACCTGCTAGCTTTTATTGTTAAATATCTTTGCACGATTTTTGTTGTTACTGAAAAAAGTGATTATATTTATCACGATGTTGCTGAATTAAATTATTGTTATATATTATAATAAATGATAAATAGTGATAAATGATAAATAGTGATAAATGATAAATAGTGATAAATGATAAATATAAATAAATGATAAATAATAAATAGATTATAATAAATGGATAAGAAAAGGGAAAATTAATCTAAAGAAACGCCTAATGGTCCAAATTCGTAGACGCACAGCTGGTAATTCTTACGGAATTAAGGAGGCGAGTAGACGTTGTGGGGCTTGCACCAGCTGCGACCCTGAGGCACGTTGGCGAGCTCAGTGTGTGGTCCTGGGTTCGAGGCCCCTGTGCATTTACCGTTCTCTTATCTGGGTTGTCTGAAGCTGTTTACTGAAATATTGGTCCGCCTTTGTAAGTATTAGTCCCTTTCTTACTGACATATAGGAGGGGGGGCCTATATATAGCCTCGGAGAACGGAATCAAATGCATTCGGAGAAGACCTGAACATTATATATATATATATATATATATATATATATATATATATATATATATATATATATATATATATATATATATATATATATATATATATATATATATATATATATATTGACATTTTAGATATTTTGGTAGATAAATAGGTAGGGAGAGAGAGAAAAAGAAAGGGAGAGAATGAGACAGAGAGGGAGAGATAGAGATGGTCGAGAAAGCAGGTGAGATAACATCATGTGTCCAAGGTGCAGTAGAGAGAGAGGGCGTGGCTCTCACCCCCCCTCCCCCTCTCTCCGCCCCCTCCAGCGGCACACCGGGCCAGGCCCGCCCGCGGCACCACCACCACCACCAGCAGCTGTTGACCCGCCATGACCTCCCTCCACCTGCTTCCTGCCAGACTGCAGGTCAAGTCTGTGCTGCACCACTTGGGGCAAGCACTCCACGGAAGCCATAGCCATCCTCCCTCACAACGTCAAAGTTAATTTTACATTTTCAAGGCGGCGCCGTTCTTCTCGTTGGGGTTGTTGAGCCTGAAGGAGGCGGTGTTGGAACGATGCTTCGCCTCGGGAGACTACAGGTAACTTAACTAACTTACCTTGCAAAATCTGTGTGTACTGCCGTTGAGAGATGTGACATGGGAGTCTCCACGCTCGGCTGCTCGGGGGGCGGAAATGGTCGTTTTTTGGACTGGTATCTGATCCCTGTGTAGGGAGGGAAATAACAATATTATAGATAACGTCCAGGCGGGCCGAGCAACGAGGGCTAATGAGAGAGTCGGGGATGCCATTACCCGGGCAGGATCCAAGTGGTAAATTGTCGGAATAGCATATTGCCTTCAGTGTGTTAGCGTCGGTATCGCCCTACCATCGTAATGAGCACAAAACGATGTGTTTTGAATTAGTTGGGCAAAAAAATTAATAGTAATATAATTGTATAAATGTAGACTATATGTCATTTTAGTGTCATAATATCATGCGGTATATTTTGCGGCAAGGAGACGATAGAGCGAGGTATAATATAGGGTTCCCCTAATACACTATAAAACTGTTTCATAATTAGAAAAAAAACGAAAGGGGAACGGTCAGAATTTTAGGGCCTGGAGCCGCAAGTGAGTTTTAGAGCACGCGAAACTAGCGGCAGGTCGCCAAGCGACCGCTTACAGGAATTTATGATTAATTTGTCACTACCTGATGAACACCGCCTTGCTCTCACTGCAAGATGTTGTCCATTGTCTGAGCTGATGCTTGCTGTTCTGGTTAGCTTAGAACCTTAGGAGGAGCACAGGTGGTCAGCAACCCGTCCTCGCAAATTCGTATAGTCAATATTGACTTATTAAATATATGCATAGGTGACATACTTAACATAATTGTTTCCCTTGAAAAGCTTCATGGAAAACACCGACCTTACCTAACCTACTTAGGTTAGATAAGCATCTTATTGCTTCGTAATTACAATTATTACCTAACCTATACCTATAATAGGTTAAGTAACAATTGTAATTACGAAGCTATAAGATGCTTATTTTAACATACTAAGTAGGTTAGGTAAGGTCGGTGTTTTCTATGAAGCTTTTCAAGGGAAACTATTATGTTTAGTATGTCACCTATGCACGTAACTAATAAGTCAATATTGACTATACGAATTTGCGAGGACGGGTTGGGTCAGTTGTGGGTGGAAATTCTCGATGGAGACTATATGAGTGTACCTGGATTGTACCTGGATGGGGTTCTGGGAGATTTTCTACCCCCCAAGCCTGGCCGGGGCCAGGATTCATTTGTGAGAGCTTGGTCCAAGAGGCTGTTGCTTGGAGTGACCCACATATCCACTACAGCTCTGTTAGTCAGGTACTTTTGCAGAATGCTGTTAAATTTTTCTTGAAGAATTCTACTTTTTTGGCAATATTTCATATGCTTGCTAGGAGGATATTTAATAGCCATAGAACTAGAGACTTCAGACAGTGTTCACTGATTGTGCCTTTGGCACCTGTACTCCTCACTGGCTCTATTCTGCATTTCCTTCCATATCGTTCATTCCAGTATGTTGTTATTTTACTGTGCAAATTTGGGACCTGTCCCTCCTGTATTTTCCTTGTACTTGATACCTCTCTCGTCTCCTTTCTAGAAAGTGCATTTTGAAAGCTTTGAGATGATCCAAAAATCAAGATGGTTATCGTGTCGATGCGTGCCGTACATGTTCCCTGTATTCCTTCTATTTCGACAATCTCTCCTGCTCTGAAAGGGAAAGTGAGAATAGAGCAGTACTCAAGGCGGGACAGCTCGAGTCATTTTAACATTGTGATGGGATCCCTGGATTTAAAGGTTTCCGTAATCCATCCTATTTTTCTAGTTGACATTACACTTGTTCGGTTATGCCCGCTAAACGTTAGGTCGTCAGACATCATTATTCCCAGGTTCTTTTACATGTCCCTTTCCTACTGTGGGCATGTAGATATGATTGTGTCTTGCACGGAGGGTGAGGTCTATGTGGAGGTATATGGGAGGGGAATGTGTAGGAAAGGACGGTGGGTGGGGAGTGTGTGGGAGAGGACCGGGGGAGGGGGGGGGGCAGATACCAGCGTACAGTTCCACAGCTCAACACATCCCTGTATCACCGGACACGACCACAACACCCCCACAAAAGCAGCATGACCATATACAACACATACAACCTCCATATACAACACTTACAACCTCAGCAAATACTGAAATACTCTGATACACTGTATGACAATCTTATATAATACACCCCACACTATCAACAAGTATCTCCGTGCGTATAAGTGTGTGTGTGTGTGTACTCACTATTGTGCTTGCGGGGGGTTGAGCTTTGGCTCTTTGGTCCCGCCTCTCAACTATGATTGCTTTGTGTGTGTGTGTGTGTGGTGTGTGTGTGTGTGTGTGTGTGTGTGTGTGTGTGTGTGTGTGTGTGTGTGTGTGTGTGTGTGTGTGTGTGATGTATGTGTATGTGTATGTGTGTGTGGTGTGTGTGTGTGTGTGTGTGTGTGTGTGTGTGTGTGTGTGTGTGTGTGTGTGTGTGTGATGTATGTGTATGTGTGTGTGTGTGTGTGTGTGTGTGTGTGTGTGTGTGTGTGTGTGTGTGTGTGTGTGTGTGTGTGTGTGTGTGTGTGTGTGCAGACTTTCTGTCATCCAGTGCGTGTTTGTAAGATAAAATATACGAGATTAATAACTACGAGTTAACAGCTCTTCGTAGATTTTATCTCTGTATTTCTGCATGCAATCTCAATCACTTCTTCTCTACAATTTGCTAATTTGATAATCATATGTAACAAGACGAGGAAAAATGTGTGGAAGCAACATTACAATGACCGTGTCGTCGAGTTGAGTTTTTTGCACACAGGAAAAACATATACTGCTTTTTCTATTAATAATTTCATGAGCGGAGAGTGGTTCCAGAGCGTGTTGCCCGCTGGCCGTTCTCTAGTACAACAAGAGAACCGGTGTAAATTAGAGAACCAGTAGAAACCAGAGAACTGGTGTAAATTAGAGAATCAGTGGAAAGTGGAGAACCTGTGTAAATTAGAGAACCAGTGGAAACCAGAGAACTGGTGTAAATTAGAGAACCGGTAGAAACCAGAGAACCTGTGTAAATTAGAGAACTGGTGGAAACCAGAGAACCGGTGTAAATTAGAGAACCGGTGGAAACCAGAGAACAGGTGTAAATTAGAGAACCGGTGGAAACCAGAGAACCAGTGTAAATTAGAGAACCGGTGGGAACTAGAGAACCGGTGTCAATTACAGAACCAGTGGAAACCAGAGAACCGGTGTAAATTAGAGAACCGATGGAAACCAGAGAACAGGTGTAAATTAGAGAACTGGTGGAAACCAGAGAACCGGTGTAAATTAGAGAACCGGTGGAAACCAGAGAACCGGTGTAAATTAGAGAACTGGTGGAAACTAGAGAACCGGTGTAAATTAGAGAACCAGTGGAAACCAGAGAACCGGTGTAAATTAGAGAACTGGTGGAAACCAGAGAACCGGTGTAAATTAGAGAACCGATAGAAACCAGAGAACCAGTGTAAATTAGAGAACCAGTAGAAACCAGAGAACCGGTGTAAATTAGAGAACCGGTGGAAACCAGAGAACCGGTGTAAATTAGAGAACCGGTGGAAACCAGAGAACCGGTGTAAAATAGAAAACCGATGGAAACCAGAGAACCGGTGTAAATTAGAGAACCGATGGAAACCAGAGAACCGGTGTAAATTAGAGAACGGTAGAAACCAGAGAAGCAGTGTAAATTAGAGAACCGATGGAAACCAGAGAACCGGTGTAAATTAGAGAACCGGTAGAAACCAGAGAACCTGTGTAAATTAGAGAACCGGTAGAAACCAGAGAACCAGTGTAAATTAGAGAACCGGTACAAACCAGAGAACCGGTGTAAATTAGAGAACCGATAGAAACCAGAGAACCGGTGTAAATTAGAGAACCGGTAGAAACCAGAGAACCAGTGTAAATTAGAGAACCTGTACAAACCAGAGAACCGGTGTAAATTAGAGAACCGGTACAAACCAGAGAACCGGTGTAAATTAGAGAACCGATGGAAACCAGAGAACCGGTAGAAACCAGAGAACCAGTAGAAACCAGAGAACCAGTAGAAACCAGAGAACCGATGGAAACCAGAGAACCAGTGTAAATTAGAGAACCGGTGTAAATTAGAGAACCGATGGAAACCAGAGAACCGGTAGAAACCTGAGAACCGGTAGAAACCAGAGAACCGGTAAAACCCAATGAACCTTAAGGAACATTCGCATTAAGCTACCATCAAGGAGCATCACACGTCTAGGACCTGTATTTACCGACAAATCTCCACGCAGAAGCGAAGTCTTGCTCTGTGCCGGGGCCCAAGAGCCCAATCCGTTAAAAGTGCGACGTATTAATAAAATCAAGCGTATGGGATATTAACGTTAACTACGCATCGGTGTCGATTGGTTAGGTGGGTGGCTTGGGTTCGTACGTGTGTGGGTTAGGAAAACAGTCGTATATTTTACGGAGTGGAAAATCCGGTCTGGCCCGGTGATATGAGTGTAAATCACGTTTATTTCTGGAAGGCAAGCACTGTAAATGATTGTAAATTGTTGGGCACCATTGTGAGTCAATGTAAATGAGGGTGTTTATTGGTGTAAGTCAATGTACATCAGTGTAAGTCAACGTACTTCACTGTAAATTACTGTATATTACTCTTAAATTACTGTAAATCAAAGTACATCACTGGGGAATCAGTGTAAATCGATATATCTCATTGTAAAGCACTGTACATCACCGTAAATCAAAATGATTCATTTTTATATTTCAATGTGCATCACTGTAATTCGATGTGTATAGCACTGTACATGACTGTAAATTTAAATTCATCATTGTAAATTGATGTACCTCACTGTAAATCAGTGTATGGTGGGATCGAACCAGCGTCTTGCGTCACCGCAGACTGCGTCTTAACCCATTGACCACCATATGCTAAAAGGTACGCAGCTAGGGGCCGGGATTCGCTATGTGAACAAGCCCATCCATCCTAAGGTCACCCAACGTCAAGGAAACGGTCAATGTAAGTGTCCTCTCTGCAACCTACCAGAGGACCCAAAACAGAAAACGGGACAGTACGTGACTTTCGCGAGCCACTTCCATTTTCTTAGTACGACTATTTTTGACCGTATGTAACGCATACGGGCGCAAAGCGACGTTTTTTTGGTAAGAGGACAGGTTGGTTCAATATCCTCTCAGCAAGTATGAGAAATATTGCCGGAACTAAAGTGGGATTCTTTAAGAGAAAACTGCAAGAAGTGCCGGACCAACCGGGCTGTTATGGATATCCTCCTGTTTAGATAGTACCTATTGCGACTATTCAATAGTCACGAATTCGTACGTTCTTAGCTTTTTAGATAGTAGTATACTGAGTAGTAAAAAAATCTTTTAAAATAAATGAAGCTAGTACACAAACTTAAATATTTCTAGGCCAAGTATAGCACACATCTGTACTATAGTAGGTCTCAGATATCGTGCATTAGGCCTAGGGAAGTTAGGTTAGGTTAGGTTAGGTTGTCAAAGCAACACAAGTAAAATATTGTTTTCCGGTTTGTCCAACTCGATAGTTGAGCTATGGTCGGAGGAGATCAGTATAGACCACCGGAGGAGATCATTATAGACCACGGGAGGAGATCAATATAGACCACCGGAGGAGATCAGTATAGACCACCGGAGGAGATCAATATAGACCACCGGAGGAGATCAATATAGACCACCGGAGGAGATCAATATAGACCACCGGAGGAGATCAATATAGACCACCGGAGGAGATCAATATAGACCACCGGAGGAGATCAATATAGACCACCAGAGGAGATCAATATAGACCACCTGGGTGGACAGCCTGGCCAGTACCAGGGATATCCTATCCGTCATGTTATCACTTTACAATTACACATTATACATTTATACATCGTGTACCAGTCCGCCCTCCATCCTTCCTTCCCACCTGTCCACTACACCCACCTCTACCCACCTTTATCACCCCCGTGTCTAATTCTCCTTTTATCTTGCTACAGTCTGATTATCCGATTCGTTACTATTGCACCATACGCCTCGAGTAGCGGCCATTTCGCTTATCCGTCTGGGCCGGTTATTATAGCTGGAAATTATATGAGAAAATATTGAGGCTCTGCAATGGGATTGAACCTGCGTCCTTAGACTCATCATGCTCTTGTTATTTCAGTGTGCAGGGAATTCTTATATAGCTATTTGGATTTAGTAGTGGGCCGTGTAGTGCAGTGGTCTGCGTCCTCGACTCACATTCGAAGGTACTGAGTTCCTGAACAGAGGCATCTGATGCCTCTGTTCATCTAGCAATAGTACAAAAGTTACTGTTCCAGCCTCATGGCTCGTCACGGTACAAAAGTTACTGTTCCAGCCTCATGACTCGTCACAGTACAAAAGTTACTGTTCCAGCCTCATGGCTCGTCACAGTACAAAAGTTACTGTTCCAGCCTCATGACTCGTCACGGTACAAAAGTTACTGTTCCAGCCTCATGGCTCGTCACAGTACAAAAGTTACTGTTCCAGCCTCATGACTCGTCACAGTACAAAAGTTACTGTTCCAGCCTCATGTCTCGTCACAGTACAAAAGTTACTGTTCCAGCCTCATGTCTCGTCACAGTACAAAAGTTACTGTTCCAGCCTCATGACTCGTCACAGTACAAAAGTTACTGTTCCAGCCTCGTGGCTCGTCACAGTACAAAAGTTACTGTTCCAGCCTCATGACTCGTCACAGTACAAAAGTTACTGTTCCAGCCTCATGACTCGTCACAGTACAAAAGTTACTGTTCCAGCCTCATGACTCGTCACAGTACAAAAGTTACTGTTCCAGCCTCATGACTCGTCACAGTACAAAAGTTACTGTTCCAGCCTCATGACTCGTCACAGTACAAAAGTTACTGTTCCAGCCTCATGACTCGTCACGGTACAAAAGTTACTGTTCCAGCCTCATGGCTCGTCACAGTACAAAAGTTACTGTTCCAGCCTCATGACTCGTCACAGTACAAAAGTTACTGTTCCAGCCTCATGACTCGTCACAGTACAAAAGTTACTGTTCCAGCCTCATGACTCGTCACAGTACAAAAGTTACTGTTCCAGCCTCATGTCTCGTCACAGTACAAAAGTTACTGTTCCAGCCTCATGACTCGTCACAGTACAAAAGTTACTGTTCCAGCCTCATGACTCGTCACAGTACAAAAGTTACTGTTCCAGCCTCATGACTCGTCACAGTACAAAAGTTACTGTTCCAGCCTCATGACTCGTCACAGTACAAAAGTTACTGTTCCAACCTCATGACTCGTCACAGTACAAAAGTTACTGTTCCAGCCTCATGGCTCGTCACAGTACAAAAGTTACTGTTCCAGCCTCATGACTCGTCACAGTACAAAAGTTACTGTTCCAGCCTCATGACTCGTCACAGTACAAAAGTTACTGTTCCAGCCTCATGGCTCGTCACAGTACAAAAGTTACTGTTCCAGCCTCATGGCTCGTCACAGTACAAAAGTTACTGTTCCAGCCTCATGACTCGTCACAGTACAAAAGTTACTGTTCCAGCCTCATGACTCGTCACAGTACAAAAGTTACTGTTCCAGCCTCATGACTCGTCACAGTACAAAAGTTACTGTTCCAGCCTCATGTCTCGTCACAGTACAAAAGTTACTGTTCCAGCCTCATGGCTCGTCACAGTACAAAAGTTACTGTTCCAACCTCATGACTCGTCACAGTACAAAAGTTACTGTTCCAGCCTCATGACTCGTCACAGTACAAAAGTTACTGTTCCAGCCTCATGACTCGTCACAGTACAAAAGTTACTGTTCCAGCCTCATGGCTCGTCACAGTACAAAAGTTACTGTTCCAGCCTCATGGCTCGTCACAGTACAAAAGTTACTGTTCCAGCCTCATGACTCGTCACAGTACAAAAGTTACTGTTCCAGCCTCATGTCTCGTCACAGTACAAAAGTTACTGTTCCAGCCTCATGGCTCGTCACAGTACAAAAGTTACTGTTCCAACCTCATGACTCGTCACAGTACAAAAGTTACTGTTCCAGCCTCATGACTCGTCACAGTACAAAAGTTACTGTTCCAGCCTCATGACTCGTCACAGTACAAAAGTTACTGTTCCAGCCTCATGGCTCGTCACAGTACAAAAGTTACTGTTCCAGCCTCATGACTCGTCTAGTGGAACTCAGATTGCCTCGCGTTTTCTCTTACGATTAGTTACGCTGTTGTTACCTGCATGAACGAGCTGGCTCCTCTGCAAGTCACTCCAACCATCCCAGTGTCTTATCATTATCTTATGTTGCAGTATCTTGCTTGTTATCGACGCTTTGAAACAATCCATATATCTCGAAATATTGTCTATTATTTTGTCCTGTTTGTTAATGACGCCTTGAAACAATCCACATATCATGAAGACGACGTTTCGGTCCGTCGCTGGACCATTCTCAAGTCGATCGACTTGAGAATGGTCCAGGACGGACCGAAACGTTGTCGTCCCTTCACCTTCTAGTGTGTGGTCTGGTCAACATACTTTAGCCACGTTATTGTGACTCATCGCCTGCACATATCATGAAATATGATCAGAAATTAGGTGCTATATATTTTTTTCCTTCCTGTAGGAAAAGAAAGTATATATCTTTATTTCAGGTGTTATACTTTTCTGTCCCTTTCATACACTCAGAAATTGTTATATTATTTTCTATATAAACAATGAACCAGTCTTTTTCTGTTGCTTTCGTAATCATGAAATGTGTATTTGTTGACAAAGGTCGTGTGGGCTGCACACGAATACGGGCTGTTGCTCGTTTCCTTAGAGGTCAAACAACCCCCCCCCCCCCAAAAAAAAAAAAAAAAATGGGCTGGTCAGAAAACTTCATCATTACAGTGCTTTAATTTTACAAATGCATCGCCTTTTGAACGGTTTGGTCTGTTCCGTAAAATAACCGACGTATTAAGTGGGGTGTACGAATGTTACGGGATAAACCGCCTTATTGATAGGGGCAGAAGAGGGAAAGATCTAGAACATGAGATCAGGGGCCAGATTCACGAAAGCACTTACGAACCTGTACATCTTTTCTCAATATTTAGCGGCTTGTTTACAATTATTAAACAGTTAATGAGCTCCGAAGCACCAGGAGGCTGTTTATAACAATAACAACAGTTGATTGGCAAGTTTTCATGCTTGCAAAATGATTAATAAATGTAAACAAAGCCGTCAAAGATT
>WNGS01163813.1:10765556-10779623 GCA_020271785.1 Procambarus virginalis
CAGCAACTACAGCAGCTGTGTCTCCCTACAACAGCTACTTCTACAACAAACTACAGCAGCTGTGTCTTCCCTACAACAGCTACTTCTACAGCAACTACAGCAGCTGTGTCTCCCTACAACAGCTACTTCACCAGCAAATACAACAGCTGTGTCTCCCTACAACAGCTACTTCACCAGAAACTACAGCAGCTGTGTCTCCCCTAACAGCTACTTCTACAGCAACTACAGCAGCTGTCTCCCCTGCAACAGCTACTTCTACAGCAACTACAGTATTTCAACAGGTTCCACTAGTAAAAGTTAAACCGGTAAGCATCGTCAAGGCTTGGTTAGGCTTGCAGGTTATAAAATCAGTCGGCGCCCCTTCACAAAAGTTAAATCGATATAATCAAAATAATCTTGGTTAGGTCAATAGGTTATAAAATCCGTTGAGGAACTTTCTTACACACGAACTACCTGAGAGCTTATCTGGATCAGACGGCTTGACACACTGTCATAAAGCTGCATTTGTATAATGAGATTCTAAGTGAATATTTCCAACTGAGGGAAGCAATACTTCAGGGAATATTCGCTCTCCTGATTATTTGCGTTACCTTTCTGGGGAAATATACAAAGTTAGCTTTCTGGGGGAACATCCAAGGTTAGCTTTCTGGGGAAATATCCAGATTACTTTTCTGGGGGAACATCAAGGTTAGCTTTCTGGGGAAATATCCAAGATTACTTTTCTAGGGGAAACTATCAACGTTAGTTTTCTGAGTGAAGTCATAGTAACGGGGCCGAAAATTAAACACCCAGCCTACACATCTAAAAATAAAGGAAATGGCGATGTTTCGGTCCGTCCTGGACCGATGTTATGTATGTATGTATGTATGTATGTATGTATGTATGTATGTATGTATGTATGTATGTATGTATGTATGTATGTATGTATGTATGTATGTATGTATGTATTTAAACTGAACACACCTAACCAGAGATTATATTACAGCTTTTGTATATTCGTATTGCCTCCAAATAACAAAGCCTAGCTAGATTTGCATATTGTACAATATCTTACATCACAAATTTCCCCAATAACAAAATCATAAGCAGAATATAAAATAATGTAGAACACTTTCACATTAAAGCAAGTAATAGCCTAGCCCAGGTGTGGAGAACAGTTTTGAGAGTGTGAACCCAAATAAGCAGTATTCTTCTTAAAATGATCTCTGGTGCCCATGGGAATACTGTGCTACAGATTATAATTTATTATTATTATTTTTGTATGCAGGCGATGAGTCACAATAACGTGGCTAAAGTAGAAGGTGAAGGGACGACGACGTTTCGGTCCGTCCTGGACCATTCTCAAGTCGATTGAGAATGGTCCAGGACGGACCGAAACGTCGTCGTCCCTTCACCTTCTAGTGTGTGGTCTGGTCAACATTATTGTTGTATTTGTATTTTACCATTTTTATAGAGACAGAGAACAAAATGCTTGAGAACATTCTTGAAGAAGTCTGTTTAGGCAGCTGACAACTTTTCTGGATGGTTTTCAATGGTACAACTTTAGGAATTATTAATAACTGGTACTTCCCAAGTAAAATTAATGAAATGGTAACAATAATAATGAACTTGTTGAGGAAAAGGGAGTCCTTTTGTCTATTTACGAGAAAATTTTGTTTTACTATTAAGAAAAATATGACAAAGAGAGATTGAAATAAATAAAAGCTTTTCAGAAAGCCTGTTAAAAATGAGTAATATTAATATTTTTAAAAAGACAACTGAAAACTTATATAAAAATATAAATTTAAATAAAATACAAATAAAATTTATAATAATTTTACCTTATAATCAACAAGAAATGTACGGATGAGCGTATATGCTTTGGTTCGTATTAGAAAACAAAAATAAAATAAAATTAAAGAAGAAAGGTTATTTTGCTCTTAATTCAAATTCTTTCTTTATTATGCACCCCATACCCATCCCGTGGGCAGTGGTGCAAAGGGTTACAGAGGCACAGTATTGGTTCAATTCTGGGGGAGGCTGATCTTTCAGGAAGTCAGAAGTTTCAAGAATGAAATTCCAGAGTGTCAAAACTTCATTTTCTGCAATTTTCTTCGTTACTCCATTCCCTAAAAGATCATTTTCAATACTTTTTAGTTCAGCTCCTCAAGTCAATGAATGATTACCTCCAAACTGAGCTGCTTTGTACAGCAATCAATTGCATCTAAAAATTATCGAAATAAATCTACTGCATCATTTCCAATTTTAGTTTATATTTTAATGTAATGTCTGCACACTATGATTATTGCCGTTTATTAAGATGATCTGAATCTAGTAAATCTTAAAATACTGATAAGTGAAGTCGAAAATTGCTTTTGATGACTCTGAATGTGTATTTTCCCCTCAATTTCATTTTTTTATAGGTTCAGTGATAATTGAAATTGTCACAGTCGACATCAGGTTTTATAGTGTTCAGTTTGGAGGCTTTTATGTCCTCAGGGAAATAATGCCCCCTCCCCCCTTCAGGTAAATTCAGGTAAATAACGTCTAGAGTTTTGCCAGTTTCCTGTAATTTGTTGCTGAAGTCATTTGAATCTGAGGAGAAATCTGTGAGAAACACAAAAGACGAAATTCATCCAAACACTCAACAAATCGTTTAATGACAGAACCTCTACTAAGCCTGACCTGACAGTTGGCCTGTTAGCTGGGTGGACAGCGCTCGGGATTTGAACCTCTGGATTCGATCCCCGGCGGAGGCGGAAACAAATGGGCAGTTTCTTTCACCCTGACGCACCTGTTCACCTAACAGTAAATAGGTACCTGGGAGTTAGACAGCTGCTACGGGCTGCTTCCTGATGGTGTGTAACAAAAAAGGAGGCCTGATCGACGACCGAGCCGCGGAAACGCTAAGCCCCGAAATCATCTCAAGATAACCTCAAGATAACCTCAAGATAAGCTAATATACATATTAGCGCTGGAAACTCTTGAGAAGGACTTACCGGTACTTCATGGTATCTTGTAACAGTTACCAAGTAGTGCAAGCAATAAACGTGGATAATAACTGAAGTGTTATTATTCAAGTTTTTTGTGGTTAGCAACTTATATGACCGGGGCGTGGCGTGGATCTCGCGTCATGCAGGTCGGCGTTCAATCCCCGACCGTCCAAGTGGTTGGGCACCATTCCTTCCCCCCCCCCACCCCCTGTCCCATCCCAAATCCTTATCCTGACCCCTTCCCAGTGCTAAATAGTCGTAATGGTTTGGCGCTTTCTCCTGATAGTTCGTTGACAAGACCACACACTAGAAGGTGAAGGGACGACGACGTTTTGGTCCGTCCTGGACCATTCTCAAGTCGATTGTGGTCCTGGAGAATGGTCCAGGACGGACCGAAACGTCGTCGTCCCTTCACCTTCTAGTGTGTGGTCTGGTCAACATACTTTAGACACGTTATTGTGACTCATCGCCTGCATCCTGATAGTTCCCTTCCCTTCTGTGCTAAAGCGGCACCCCAGGGGGAGGCCTAAAGTCTCAATTAGTTATCATTTGCGTATCTTTGAGATCCTTTTTTTATTGTGGATGTTCAGTAGCTCAGTGGTTAGAGCAGCGGGCCACCACTCTGGTGGTCTGAAAGTTTAAGGCTCCTTATTGTGGTCTTAAGGTTTAAGGCCTTCACTCCTAAGGACCGAGTGAATAAAATGATAACTTACATACCAGCAAAATTTGCTCGCGTTAAATAGGTTTGCAATCCCTGGCCTAGACAGTTAATTTTTGCATATGGCTTACTATCATTATTGAATTTCCTTCGCAGCTGTAGACAAAATACTAAATGTGCTGAAGACATTTCACCTCGACAACCATCTTTAATTAATCACCAATTCTCCAGTATGCAAATTACCATGGATTATTTCCATTGCCATTATCACTATCCTAGTCCATAACTAGTCCACATTTTGTAAATGCTAGCTTGTTAAAATACCGAGTAAATTACTGAGTAAACTACCTAGTAAATTACGGAGTAAACTACCAAGTAAATTACTGAGTAAACTACCGAGTAAATTACTGAGTAAACTACCGAGTAAACTACTGAGTAAGCTACCGAGTAAATTACTGAGTAAACTACCGAGTAAATTACTGAGTAAACTACCGAGTAAATTACTGAGTAAACTACCAAGTAAACTACTGAGTAAACTACCTAGTAAACGAGAGTAAACCATTGAAAACAAGACAGCCTAGCCTAGACAAACGTAACTATTCCTAAAGCTTAAAAGGAACAATGCTAGGCTCAATATAATCCAGGTTGCTAGTATTTATTGGCTTTATATACATGTAAGGAATTCACTGTAATAATTTGTTAAGCATTATTATTATTATCATTAATAATAATAATAATAATAATAATAATAATTATTATTATTATTATTATTAATATTATTATTATCCTTGAAACTTACCAGTTAATCTTGAGGAATAATAAGTTAGCTGTTTAAGTACTAGGTTGAACAAATAACTTTCAAGTTCCTTTCCTTCATCCTATCCTAACCTAACCTGACCTAACCTAACCTGACCTAACCTGACCTAACCTAACCTAACCAGTCTTAACCTAACCTTTCCTTCCTTTCATACTAACTCCTTATCCTCATATCCCTTCCAAGTAATGGCTTAATTGGCGCTTCCTTCAGCCAATTAGCTTCACCCTGTAACATATTAAAGTGGTTCCTGGAAAGTAGCGTAGTGACTATAAGAAAAAATAGTTCCATGTACTTACCCAAGTAACGATAATCTTCCATGTTCCTTTTTTTCCCCCCAATTCAACGCCGTAATGGATTGTTCCCGGTCACAGAATATGCACAACACTATGTATATAGAGTACACTAAATTCAAAATACAATTGTTCGTGAAATAATAGATTTTATCGCTTTTTAAACTGTACATGAAAGTCGGAAATAAACATTGGCGTGGATCTCTCTTTAAAACATCATTCAATCACTATCAACGTCAGATAAAATCGTGTAATCTATTGTAATCAATTCTGTGTTCGGTTTATTTTCTATTTGGTGTAGTTTTTATTATGGTATTCGGGGTTAAACACAATTAAATCACAGATATTAAGAACACAAGTCGTCCTCACGTGAAGACAACAGTGGGAATGACGGAAGGAAATAAAGCTCAGTAGCTAGCCGTCAGCGGATCACAAGGAAGTGAAGGGGCTACTAAGGTCCTTTCTATAGGTTTACGGACCAATTGGCAAGTATACCTTAGTCCTGGACTTAGTCTCCGACTTAGGTAAACTCAGAAGAGTGGTATACATCTCTCGGTGTATACATATTTTTAGCCTCAAAACTCTGTAATAGAAACGAGTCTACACTGTTGACATGCAATAAATCAAATTAGTGCCTTTTGCCATAATACATAAAGTGCTTTTTCTCAATATTGGCTTCCATACTTTGTGTTTTATATATTATGATCTTGAATATAGTGTTCTTTTATCATTTTAAATTGCTAAAAATAAATTGTTTTAGCCTATACTTGTACAACACTATAGTCCTGAGCACCATTCCTGGAGTCGTGTGCCAAAGGGCTCGACGCAAAATGTTTATCTATTTCACAGTGTTTTTGGACTTTAAATTAATATATACAAGACTTGGTTTCCGCCTTATGGAATGTGATATACATTTATTTTGAACTGATGAACAGTTGTGAGGTCCCAGAGTGACCAAAGCCGTCAGAAAATGGCGAGGAACAGACACGCAAGTCAAGGTTTTGGCCATTTGGACTTCATTCTTCTCAGGTTAGTAATTAAACTTAATTATTCAAGATTTCCTTGTCATCAATAACCTGAAATGGCCCAAAAAAAAGTACCTTAGTAGTCTTCGTGGTCACCTGTGGCAGGTTTAGGGAGTGGGAAAGGAACTATCAGTGGGAAAGCGCCAAGCCATTTCGATTCTATATAGCACTGGGAAGGGGTCAGGATAAGGATTTGGGATGGGACGGAGGGAAGGAATGGTGACCACTTTAGCGGTTGAGCACCATTGGACGGTGGAATGGTGGACGGTCGGGGGATTGAACGCCGACCTGCATGAAGCGCAAGACCGCCGCTCTACCGTCCAGCCCAAGTGGTTGGATCTAGTTACCATTTATTCCTGTTAAATTGTATCCTGTGCTTGTATTTAGGGTGTTCCCTCTTACCTACACCAAAGGTAAAAGGGAAGAGAATAATATAAGTCTTATTATTTGTTCATCTTTGTTCATCCTTTGTTCAGCATTAAACATACACTCCCAGCTCCAAATATCAGGGCCTGGGAAGAATTTTTATATTTTTCGTTAACATTCATTGAAGAACAGTTCATTTGTTCTGAAACCATTTTTTTTTAATAAAATTTATCAACATTTTGAAGATTTCTGTAATGTCAGTTATGCAAAAGTCTTACCCTAATACTCAAACATTTAGTAATGTTTTGGTCCCTAGAAACATCTTATCTTTGTTGAAGAGTGTATTTTTGGCAACAATTGTAGTTTAGCATTTAGTCTTATCAATGGCATATCACTACATGATTTGTACAAAAATAATAAGCATATTCTGTACAAATATGCAATGAGCTTATTATATATTTGGTCCTTAGGCTGTGCATGCAAACTTATAATTAATGAAGATTATTTCTTACTTTAGAACCTTTAATTAATGAAGAATATTTCTAAGATTGGGACCTATGGAGGTTTTAATTTGATCAAAAATGTTTGAAAAATCCGTTTTACATATTTTGATTATTAACTGTATAAATCTGTAGGTTAAGAACAGTATATCAGTGACCGTTAAACTTTAAAAGCTCAGGGTGGCTTAATCTTCATCAATCAACACATTCACGGGAGACATCTGTCACGCAGGGTACAGTCGCGCCTCCACAGATCTCCAGTATCGCCACCACTTACGGGCTATTCATGCCCGTGCCACCTTTCGGGTGGCTTAATCTTCATCAATCAATCAATCTTTAAAAGCTCAATTAAAAGCTTTTCCTTTACGTTAACTGATTCTTATTTTTGTATTTATTAAATTATATACAGTACAATGTTATACATATATTATTTACAAATGAAACATTACATTATACTGTATATAGTTAACATAATTATCCATAAAACAATGTTTCATATCATCTGATAGAACAGTAAATGTCAAATTTTATACCTCATCTTATCTTAAGAAAACTATCACAAAGTGTCTATTGAATAATCCTCTTTCCTACTATCCATACACAAATTAATCAGAAAGTGCCATTTTCATGCATTTTACTTTATTATTAAACGTTATATACCTCATTAAATTCACTGGACCACATAATGCTAATATAGTGTCTTTAATAGCATTTTCCTCACACAAATAAAATGTTAGATATAAAATATAATATAAAAATAAAATATGTGTATAATGGTCACACCTGTCCCTAATACTTTATATCACCAATCAATCATTTGTGGGGAGGGTCTCATGAATATATTACACAATATTTCACGTTGTTTTGCAGCAGTAAATTTAACATGAAGGCTTGCCCATATTGCTTGCCAGTTAAAAAGTGGGTATGCCTCCTCTACTTTAGGTACTGTTCTTTGAAGCAAGATGTTATACACTTCAGTAGTGGGCATCAAAAAAAAATCTTTCACCATTACAAACCTGCCTGAGAACGTGGATTGGAAAGGTTTTCGTTAATTTAATTGGTTGCTACCTGCTCTAGCATAAACTTAACATGGCATATCTTAGCGCACATTACGACATATAAAAATACGTCAACCCAGTTGTTAACAATGGGTTAAATGCGTAACAGTTCCGTGAAAGCTAATTCATTCTTTACATTGTTGAAATCTGAGGCATGTAAAGTTTGTTTATATAGTGCGCTGCATATTACAGGGACAAACTCTACAACGCGCGCTTTTTACTGAAATGACATATAAGAATTTGCAGTTGGTACGTTAATGAGAATCGTAACTAGAACTGTTCAAGCAGAGTAGTGATATTAAATTTGTATCTGTTGCCAAATAGCACATATTATGTGCCTATTCCAACGTTTCAACAATATTTAGGTTATTAAAGGCGAAGGAAAGATCCAATATATGTGTAAGTGTATTAATTAAAACCCAAATTTTCGGATTTAAACTAAATCCTTTCATAAGGTACTGCATATAATGTTCTGAGAACATTGTATACAATACAATGTTCCAGAACACTGTATACAGCACAATGTTCTAGAACACTGTATACAGCACAATGTTTTAGAACACTGTATACAGCACTGTTCTAGAACACTGTATACAGCACAATGTTCTAGAACACTGCATGCAGTACCTTGAGAAAGTATTACTTCCGAAGATTAGTAGGCTACTTCCGAAAATTAGTTTTTTAATCCATATATATATATATTGGGTCTTTCCTTCGCCTTCATCTAAGCACTACGCAATTATAGATAATTTTCTCCATTTAGGTTAATAATAAAGTCAGTTTTCAGATGATTTCGAAGCACATCTTCGACAATTATGTGCACATAGTCCCTCCATGTAGCCCATCCTCTTAAGGTTTCCCAACGTCAAGAAAACGGTCAATTTAAAGTGTCTTCTCCTAACCTGCCAGAGGACCCAAAACAAAAAACGGGACAGTACGTCACTTTCGCCAGCCACTTCCATTTTCAAGTACGGTAATTTTTGGCCGTATTTAACAGGAGCGAAATGCGACGGTCTTTGTAAGAGGACGGGTTGCTCATATTTAAGTCAGAAATAAAAAGTACTGCATATCAGTTGGCGATATACGTTTCTATACTTAACGTAGCACGGGCTATGGTGAGCCCATAGTGAACTTACCTGGCACAGGAGCGGGGCAAGTAGCACGGGCCATGGTGAGCCCGTAGTGAACTTACCTGGCACAGGAGCGGGGCTGTAACTTATTCTTTTAATTAGACACCCGTTGCTTAAATATTGAGAAATGTTACTGATGCCTATACCAACTGACAGCCAAATGTCACATTAAAGAATAAATATCAAATAATAGTTCTTATTTCTGAAGAAGAGTTCTATAAAGTTTAAGTTTGATTCTTTCTAGCTGCTGTCAACATCTAGTGAACCAAAAGTTTATCTCATCATAAATAGGTCTATTGTTACTAGCCACAGGATGTAGCCTACTACATACACCGACCCGTGATTATTTGTATCTATATTACACACAATTGTCTAGTTCCATGTTCCACAGACTGATTGGAGTATTTGTTGTTGAAAATAACAAACAGTGAGCGATTATTGGTCACATATAAGCCTTCTGAAAATATGTAGAAATAATATTATTGCTATGATTTGACATAACTGAGAAAAATATTAAAAGTAACTAACTTGAGAACAGCAAAAAAAATAAATGTGTAACTGTTTCTTGTGGATGAGGCTACTTTAAATATTATCATCACTATGCCCAGGACCAACTGCTGCACATGGCAGTGAGTCTGCGGCTTGTTATTCTACTGTATCGCCTCAGGACACATGATTTCATTATAAATTTTCGTGCGGAAGTGTTTAGGCTTCACTAATGTTATAGACCTATTGATGCCAGTAAGAATGTGAGGGAGAAAGAGTGTGTTTAATTACGTAAGTGTAGTTACAGGATGAGAATATTTGAAATTACAGAAATTTCGCAGAAATAAAACTCATCCCTTAATAGAAATTACAGGATAAGTTATAATTCTTCGCCAGTTTTTATTAGTTAGCTTAAACCTGAGGCTACTCTTGTTCTTGAAGTTCCATGTATCAAGAATTCTTCTTTGTTAATTTTGTGTTAGGATTTTGTACGTAATAATCACATCGCCTGTTCTGTCTTCTAGCTTTGGCATTTTTAACAACTCTGACCTCTCTTCGTAGCTCTTGTTTTTTTAGTCCTGGAAGCAATTTAGTTGCATGTCTTTGTACCTTTTCGAGTTTGTTGATGTGCTTCTTGAGATATAGGCACAATACAACCACTGTATATTCCATTTTCGTTTCACAAAGGTTGTGATTAATATTTGTAATATTTCGCCATTCGTGTATTTTAATGCGATTGTAAAGTTAAAAGCATAGCATAGGCTACTGGCACAGTGTTCTATATTTGGTCCTCAGGTGACAGTTTTGTTTCCGGAACTTATCCTAGATGTCGTTATCATGGTAGATTCAGATAGAAACCTGATGTGTAATTAAACCTCGCTCAGCAGAAGGAATTAAATGTATTAAATGTTTTATATATTAAGAAAGTATGGATATTTATTGATACAATATACATTACTTGATCTCTAAGTATCCATATTGTCATGTTATACCTCAAATTAATATTATATCGCATTCACTTTTAAGAAACTGCTATGAGAAACGGAGAATTGTTCAAGCCCAAGTAAGTTTATTGAGATAATAACATATATCTCAAATGGATAGAGTAGTTTTTTGTTTTCAACCTTCCTTGAGAACAGTTATCGCTAGACTAGGATCACAAGCATGATACATAATTACCTAGGTGTAGTTACAGAATAAGATGCGCTCATGGTATCCCGTCTTCCCATACTCTTTGTCATGTGACGCGTTGAAAGTACTGACGGGTCTGGCATCCACCTAACCTTGCTCCAACCTAACTCTGCAAAAGTGAACTTCTAATACTTTTTGGCACCATTGTTTCCTTAGCTTGTATCTACGATCTCTTGTTCTTGAAGTTGCACTTTTCAAGAATTCCTCTTTGTAAATTTTATCGATTCCTGTTAGTATTTTGTAGGTCGTGATCATATCGCCTCGTTGCATCATACCTGCCACATACATGCGACAAGGCAATATTAATTGACGTTCATATTAAAGTGGTTCATATAGTAAGACGTGGAGTGGAGGAAGTACCCAAGACAGCATCGTTGTCCTGCAGGTGGTGGTAATGCCCACTAGACCCTTCCTTCACCTGCCTGCATAACGGCACCAAATTGAACAGGGTCCGAGTAATAACGGATATAAACCCTCACCCTGTTATAGGTTGTTCATGATGAAATAAGACAAGTAGGAGCAAATGACGGGTATTGTCAGTAATTATGCTGATTCTCACGACAAACCCCACCGTACACATCAAGGTAAATTATCACTGCAAGACACACGTGGTATGGGCAGCAAAACGTCTGTGTGGTACATAGCATAAAAAGTTAACCCTCTGACCCACATTAATTCATATAGTGCACCTTGTGATTGTATCACAAAAGAGAGAAGCTGCTCCCCTTGACGGTGGTGCTGAAAACTCTTACTGGGAAGATAAATAACAGCTTCGCAAGTACTCCTAATTTTTTACTCGGGAATATATATATATTATATATATATATATATATATATATATTAATATATATATATATATATATATATATATATATATATATATATATATATATATATACTGTGGCTCTGAAACATGCTGTACCCTCTCTTTGTAATGAAGGTGAGTAGTAAGGGGGGGGAAAGAGGGTGATGGTTCGAGCCAGAAACAAGGAGGGGTGGAGGGACCAAGCTATTAGTCTGGAGTGTTGAAACAAATGGCCCGAAGGGTAAAGCAGTCTACCATCTGCAGCAGGACCAAGTATAAATGGGCACATGGTAGAGGGGGAGTGTCGGATAGTTTTCCTCAGCAATATGGGTTTTATTATTGAAACTATGCACATGATCGTTTAGATATTATATGGATGAAGACAGGAATATAATGCGATTTTTATGGAGCGATGGTAGTCCATTCTGACGATTTGACGAACGTCAAATTATGTGGGTTTTGCTTTCAGCGCAAGAGCCAAGAAAATTTGCATATTTAGGCCGTTTGCTTATTAGTCAGAGAGAAATGTTAATATTTCGGAGGTTTTAATTTCACTTTAGCATTGGAATTTTGAGGCTGTATTTAATGGCGTCAAAATGCCATTAAAAATGTATGAAGTGAGTGGACAGTGACACATTTAATAAAACACTGAAGGCTGAGGACCAATATGGCAACTAGTAAGTCAAACTGGGTACCAATATGGCAACCTCGTAAGTCAAACTGGGGACCAATATGGCAACCTTGTAAGTCAAACTGGGGACTAATATGGCAACCTTGTAAGTCAAACTGGGGACCAATATGGCAACCTAGTAAGTCAAACTGGGTATCCAATATGGCAACCTCGTAAGTCAAACTGGGACCAATGGCAACCTTGTGTCAACTGGGGACTAATATGGCAACCTTGTAAGTCAAACTGGGGACCAATATGGCAACCTAGTAAGTCAAACTGGGGACCAATATGGCAACCTCGTAAGTCAAACTGGGGACCAATATGGCAACCTTGTAAGTCAAACTGGGGACAATATGGCAACCTGTAAGTCAAACTGGGGCCAATATGGCAACCTCGTAAGTCAAACTGGGACCATATGGCAACCTTGTAACTCAAACTGGGGACCAATATGGCAACCTTGTAAGTCAAACTGGGGACCATATGGCAACCTTGTAAGTCAAACTGGGGACCAATATGGCAACCTTGTAAGTCAAACTGGGGACTAATATGGCAACCTTGTAAGTCAAACTGGGGACCAATATGGCAACCTTGTAAGTCAACGGGGGGCCAATATGGCAACCTCGTAACTCAAACTGGGAGCCAATATGGCAACCTCGTAACTCAAACTGGGGGCCAATATGGCAACCTCGTAACTCAAACTGGGAGCCATATGGCAACCTCGTAACTCAAACTGGGGGGCCAATATGGCAACTTAGTAAGTCAACCTCTGCATTGGGACTAATTTGGCAACCTCGTAAGTCAACCTCTGTGCATGATAACGATCATGCTGTACGTCACCAATCAGCCCTTCTCCGGAGCGTTCCCAACGTCATTAAACTGTTGTACTAAACTGCCCGATCTTAACCTAACCAAGGACCCCCCACGAACAGAAAACGGGACATCATGTCAATTTCGCGACCCGCTACTGTGGTTGTTGTTTTCAGATTCAGCTACTTGGAGCATAAGTTCCAAGTAGCACGGGCTGTGGTGAGCCCGTAGTGGACTTACCTGGCACAGGAGCGGGGCAAGTAGCACGGGCTATGGTGAGCCCGTAGTGGACTTACCTGGCACAGGAGCGGGGCAAGTAGCACGGGGTATGGAAGCCCGTAGTGGACTTACCTACCACAGGAGCGGTGGCAAGTAGCACGGGCTATGGTGAGCCCGTAGTGGACTTACCTTCCACAGGAGCGGTGCAAGTAGCACGGGCTATGGTGAGCCCGTAGTGGACTTACCTGGCACAGGCGGGGCAAGTAGCACGGGCTATGGTGAGCCCGTAGTGGACTTACCTGGCACAGGAGCGGGGCAAGTAGCACGGCTATGGTGAGCCCGTAGTGGACTTACCCGGCACAGGAGCGGGGCAAGTAGCACGGGCTATGATGAGCCCGTAGTGGACTTACCTGGCACAGGAGCGGGGCAAGTAGCACGGGCTATGGTGAGCCGTAGTGGACTTACCTGGCACAGGGCGGGGCAAGTAGCACGGGCTATGGTGAGCCCGTAGTGGACTTACCTGGCACAGGAGCGGGCCAAGTAGCACGGGCTATGGTGAGCCCGTAGTGGACTTACCTGGCACAGGAGCGGGCAAGTAGCACGGGCTATGGTTAGTATATATATATATATATATATTATATATATATATATATATGGACGGTTCTTAGGGTAGCTGCCCCACACGCTAGGCTGACGTGTATCAGTGCTAGCCGACGGTTCTGTAGAAGAAGGTGGACGATGTACTCGATGTGTATGTAATATATTTAAGCAATCTTCTCTCGTACATACAACAATGAAGCGCGTCAATAATTGGACAAGTACAACTCAAACTGCACTTGCTGGCATATACCTTGCCACTGATTTTTTTTATATTTTAATACAAAGGCAGTGGTCTTATACAGTGGCCAGAATACGCCTGGGATATAAACGTATTTGGCAGCTCTCTCAAAACCCAAATGTCGAATACACAATGTGTCAACTTTGGTGAAAGAGAAAACATGAACTCCTTTGAACACTATATTGTAGAATGTCCCAGACTGGGACATTCTACAATATATATATATATATATATA
>WNGS01163813.1:10780061-10820970 GCA_020271785.1 Procambarus virginalis
GAGGTAGTTATTGTGTTTTAAAATACTGATGTTACTAATATGGTATGCGGCCTCAGAGAATATATATATATATATATAATATATATATATATATATATATAATATATATATATATTACTGAGGGGTCAATTATCATCAGATTTGAGGGCTTCAAATCCGTGTACAGTATCCGGGAATCTTGTGTGCAAGTGGAGTTCAATCACGGTTCCTTGAGAGGCTATAACACAAAATTCAACATTATTACACTACCTAAGAGAACAATACGTATATATAATTAAGACTTTCAGTCTTGAAAGAGGTCGCAAGGGATATAATTATGTAATATGGTCCATACATGTCAACAAGCTACATATCCACGTTCACCAACCACCCTGTACACACACTAGACTACCAGACACGCTTGTTCCTCGTCTGGAATGTTTCATTATATTAATTACTTCATTTTCCTCCGTATCTCACGAGGGGTCAACGCATAACGACCGGGACTCTTCTCTAACTACCAGGTAACGAGGCCGTAAATATGTACTAACGATAACCAGCAGCTAAAAGATGTCTGGACAAACCGCCTCCTCATTTTAGAAGATGAAAAAATATTATTCAATCCTGCCTGAAATAGTATAAACAATACTTGCATAGACCTAAAATTTTAATATATATTGTATAACGAATTGATATTTCGTATATCAAAATAGAGCAGCTGCGTCCCCCCTACAACAGCTACTTCACCAGCAACTACAGCAGCTGTGTTCCCCTAAAACAGCTACTTTCACCAGCAACTACAGCAGCTGTGTTTCCCTACAACAGCTATTCACCAGCAACTACAGCAGCTGTGTCTCCCTACAACAGCTACTTCTACAAAACTACAGCAGCTGTGTCTTCCCTACAACAGCTCTTCTACAGCAAACTACAGCAGCTGTGTCTCCTACAACAGCTACTTCACCAGCAAATACAACAGCTGTGTCTCCCTACAACAGCTACTTCACCAGCAACTACAGCAGCTGTGTCTCCCCTACAACAGCTACTTCTACAGCAACTACAGCAGCTGTCTCCCCTGCAACAGCTACTTCTACAGCAACTACAGTATTCAACAGGTTCCACTAGTAAAAGTTAAAACGGTAAGCATCGTCAAGGTCTTTTAGTTAGGCTTGCAGGTTATAAATCAGTCGGCGCCCCTTCAAAAAGTTAAATCGATATAATCAAAATAATCTTGGTTAGGTCAATAGGTTATAAAATCCGTTGAGGAACTTTCTTACACACGAACTACCTGAGAGCTTATCTGGATCAGACGGCTTGACACACTGTCATAAAGCTGCATTTGTATAATGAGATTCTAAGTGAATATTTCCAACTGAGGGAAGCAATACTTCAGGGAATATTCGCTCTCCTGATTATTTGCGTTACCTTTCTGGGAAATATACAAAGTTAGCTTTCTGGGGGAACATCCAAGGTTAGCTTTCTGGGGAAATATCCAGATTACTTTTCTGGGGGAACATCCAAGGTTAGCTTTCTGGGGAAATATCCAAGATTACTTTTCTAGGGGAAACTATCAACGTTAGTTTTCTGAGTGAAGTCATAGTAACGGGGCCGAAAATTAAACACCCAGCCTACACATCTAAAAATAAAGGAATGGCGATGTTTCGGTCCGTCCTGGACCGATGATGTATGTATGTATGTATGTATGTATTTATGTATGTATGTATGTATGTGTGTATGTGTATGTATGTATGTATGTATGTATGTATGTATGTATATTTAACTGAACACACCTAACCAGAGATTATATTACTTTTGTATATTCGTATTGCCTCCAAATAACAAAGCCTAGCTAGATTTGCATATTGTACAATATCTTACATCACAAATTTCCCCAATAACAAAAATCATAAGCAGAATATAAAATAATGTAGAACACTTTCACATTAAAGCAAGTAATAGCCTAGCCCAGGGTGGAGAACAGTTTTGAGAGTGTGAACCCAAATAAGCAGTATTCTTCTTAAAATGATCTCTGGTGCCCATGGGAATACTGTGCTACAGATTAATTTATTATTATTATTTTTGTATGCAGGCGATGAGTCACAATAACAAAGTATGGAAGCACAAAGTAGAAGGTGAAGGGACGACGACGTTTCGGTCCGTCCTGGACCATTCTCAAGTCGATTGAGAATGGTCCAGGACGGACCGAAACGTCGTCGTCCCTTCACCTTCTAGTGTGTGGTCTGGTCAACATTGTTGTATTTGTATTTTACCATTTTTATAGAGACAGAGAACAAAATGCTTGAGAACATTCTTGAAGAAGTCTGTTTAGGCAGCTGACAACTTTTCTGGATGGTTTTCAATGGTACAACTTTAGGAATTATTAATAACTGGTACTTCCCAAGTAAAATTAATGAAATGGTAACAATAATAATGAACTTGTTGAGGAAAAGGGAGTCCTTTTGTCTATTTACGAGAAATTTTGTTTTACTATTAAGAAAAATATGACAAAGAGAGATTGAAATAAATAAAAGCTTTTCAGAAAGCCTGTTAAAAATGAGTAATATTAATATTTTTAAAAAGACAACTGAAAACTTATATAAAAATATAAATTTAAATAAAATACAAATAAAATTTATAATAATTTTACCTTATAATCAACAAGAAATGTACGGATGAGCGTATATGCTTTGGTTCGTATTAGAAAACAAAATAAAATAAAATTAAAGAAGAAAGGTTATTTTGCTCTTAATTCAAATTCTTTCTTTATTATGCACACCCTACCCATCCCGTGGGCAGTGGTGCAAAGGGTTACAGAGGCACAGTATTGGTTCAATTCTGGGGAGGCTGATCTTTCAGGAAGTCAGAAGTTTCAAGAATGAAATTCCAGAGTGTCAAACTTCATTTTCTGCAATTTTCTTCGTTACTCCATTCCCTAAAAGATCATTTTCAATACTTTTTAGTTCAGCTCCTCAAGTCAATGAATGATTACCTCCAAACTGAGCTGCTTTGTACAGCAATCAATTGCATCTAAAAATTATCGAAATAAATCTACTGCATCATTTCCAATTTTAGTTATATTTTAATGTAATGTCTGCACACTATGATTATTGCCGTTTATTAAGATGATCTGAATCTAGTAAATCTTAAAATACTGATAAGTGAAGTCGAAAATTGCTTTTGATGACTCTGAATGTGTATTTTCCCTCAATTTCATTTTTTTATAGGTTCAGTGATAATTGAAATTGTCACAGTCGACATCAGGTTTTATAGTGTTCAGTTTGGAGGCTTTTATGTCCTCAGGGAAATAATGCCCCCTCCCCCCTTCAGGTAAATTCAGGTAAATAACGTCTAGAGTTTTGCCAGTTTCCTGTAATTTGTTGCTGAAGTCATTTGAATCTGAGGAGAAATCTGTGAGAAACACAAAAGACGAAATTCATCCAAACACTCAACAAATCGTTTAATGACAGAACCTCTACTAAGCCTGACCTGACAGTTGGCCTGTTAGCTGGGTGGACAGCGCTCGGGATTTGAACCTCTGGATTCGATCCCCGGCGGAGGCGGAAACAAATGGGCAGTTTCTTTCACCCTGACGCACCTGTTCACCTAACAGTAAATAGGTACCTGGGAGTTAGACAGCTGCTACGGGCTGCTTCCTGATGGTGTGTAACAAAAAAGGAGGCCTGATCGACGACCGAGCCGCGGAAACGCTAAGCCCCGAAATCATCTCAAGATAACCTCAAGATAACCTCAAGATAAGCTAATATACATATTAGCGCTGGAAACTCTTGAGAAGGACTTACCGGTACTTCATGGTATCTTGTAACAGTTACCAAGTAGTGCAAGCAATAAACGTGGATAATAACTGAAGTGTTATTATTCAAGTTTTTGTGGTTAGCAACTTATATGACCGGGGCGTGGCGTGGATCTCGCGTCATGCAGGTCGGCGTTCAATCCCCGACCGTCCAAGTGGTTGGGCACCATTCCTTCCCCCCCCCACCCCCTGTCCCATCCCAAATCCTTATCCTGACCCCTTCCCAGTGCTAAATAGTCGTAATGGTTTGGCGCTTTCTCCTGATAGTTCGTTGACAAGACCACACACTAGAAGGTGAAGGGACGACGACGTTTTGGTCCGTCCTGGACCATTCTCAAGTCGATTGTGGTCCTGGAGAATGGTCCAGGACGGACCGAAACGTCGTCGTCCCTTCACCTTCTAGTGTGTGGTCTGGTCAACATACTTTAGACACGTTATTGTGACTCATCGCCTGCATCCTGATAGTTCCCTTCCCTTCTGTGCTAAAGCGGCACCCCAGGGGGAGGCCTAAAGTCTCAATTAGTATCATTTGCGTATCTTTGAGATCCTTTTTTTATTGTGGATGTTCAGTAGCTCAGTGGTTAGAGCAGCGGGCCACCACTCTGGTGGTCTGAAAGTTTAAGGCTCCTTATTGTGGTCTTAAGGTTTAAGGCCTTCACTCCTAAGGACCGAGTGAATAATAAATGATAACTTACATACCAGCAAAATTGCTGCTCGCGTTAAATAGGTTTGCAATCCCTGGCCTAGACAGTTAATTTTTGCATATGCTATTACTATCATTATTGAATTTCCTTCGCAGCTGTAGACAAAATACTAAATGTGCTGAAGACATTTCACCTCGACAACCATCTTTAATTAATCACCAATTCTCCAGTATGCAAATTACCATGGATTATTTCCATTGCCATTATCACTATCCTAGTCCATAACTAGTCCACATTTTGTAAATGCTAGCTTGTTAAAATACCGAGTAAATTACTGAGTAAACTACCTAGTAAATTACGGAGTAAACTACCAAGTAAATTACTGAGTAAACTACCGAGTAAATTACTGAGTAAACTACCGAGTAAACTACTGAGTAAGCTACCGAGTAAATTACTGAGTAAACTACCGAGAAATTACTGAGTAAACTACCGAGTAAAACTGAGTAAACTACCAAGTAAACTACTGAGTAAACTACCTAGTAAACGAGAGTAAACCATTGAAAACAAGACAGCCTAGCCTAGACAAACGTAACTATTCCTAAAGCTTAAAAGGAACAATGCTAGGCTCAATATAATCCAGGTTGCTAGTATTTATTGGCTTTATATACATGTAAGGAATTCACTGTAATAATTTGTTAAGCATTATTATTATTATCATTAATAATAATAATAATAATAATAATAATAATATTATTATTATTATTATTATTAATATTATTATTATCCTTGAAACTTACCAGTTAATCTTGAGGAATAATAAGTTAGCTGTTTAAGTACTAGGTTGAACAATAACTTTCAATCCTTTCCTTCATCCTATCCTAACCTAACCTGACCTAACTGACCTAACCTAACCTAACCAGTCTAAACCTAACCTTTCCTTCTTTCATACTAACTCCTTATCCTCATATCCCTTCCAAGTAATGGCTTAATTGGCGCTTCCTTCAGCCAATTAGCTTCACCCTGTAACANCCGCCGCTACCACCGCCACCACACTGCACCCTGCCGCTGATGCCCACCGCACAAGGCGGAAGGCTTGACTGTGAGCAAGAGGGGAGGAAGAGTTGCTAGTGTTACAGGGTACACAGGTACACAGGTACACAGGTACACAGGTACACAGGGCATCACACACCACTCCGCGACTTCTTGCCACGTTCAAAACCTGTTGGAAATCAGAAACACTCATGCAAATTCTAGGTACTGACTGAAATGCTGCCTTGATATACGTGTATTTTTAGGGCATATGTAACTATTTCCGGAGGGCAGTTCTTAGATGACCTGTGAGACCCAGTTTTATTCACTTTATTCTATGTTGGTCATATCTCACCAACAATGTTAACTTCAGCACTTCTGGAAGGCTTACACACACACACACACACACAACACACACACACCACACACACACACACACACCACACACACCATACACATACACACACACACACACACACACACACACACACACACACACACACACACACACACACACACACACACACACAGGTATCATTTGGGAGATGAAATACTTCAAGAGTCAGAGAGAGAGAAAGACCTGGGGGTTGATATCACGCCAGACCTGTCCCCTGAAGCTCATATCAAGAGGATAACATCAGCAGCATATGCCAGGTTGGCTAACATAAGAACGGCCTTTAGAAACTTGTGTAAGGAATCTTTCAGAACATTATATACCACATATGTCAGACCAATCCTGGAGTATGCGGCTCCAGCATGGAGTCCCTATCTAGTCAAGCATAAGACTAAACTGGAAAAGGTTCAAAGGTTTGCCACCAGACTAGTACCCGAGCTGAGAGGTATGAGCTACGAGGAGCGACTGCAGGAATTAAACCTCACTTCGTTGGAAGACAGAAGAGTTAGGGGGGACATGATCACCACATTCAAGATTCTCAGGGGAATCGACAGGGTTGATAAAGACAGGCTGTTTAACACAAGGGGCACACGCACTAGGGGACACAGGTGGAAGCTGAGTGCCCAAATGAGCCACAGAGATATTAGAAAGAACTTTTTTAGTGTCAGAGTGGTTGACAAATGGAATGCATTAGGAAGCGATGTGGTGGAGGCTGACTCCATACACAGTTTCAAATGTAGATATGATAGAGCCCATTAGGCTCAGGAAACTGTACACCTGTTGATTGACGGTTGAGAGGCGGGACCAAAGAGCCAGAGCTCAACCCCCGCATGCACAACTAGGTGAGTACAACTAGGTGAGTACAGTAGGCTCGGGAATCTGTACACCGGTTGATTGACAGTTGAGAGGCGGGACCAAAGAGCCAAAGCTCAACCCCCGCAAGCACAAATAGGTGAGTACAAATAGGTGAGTACACACACACACACACACACACACCGCCTCGTGCGGGTTCGATTCCCGCACGAAGCAGAAACAAATGGGCAAAGTTTCTTTCACCCTCAATGCCCCTGTTACCTAGCAGTGAATAGGTACCTGGGAGTTAGTCAGCTGTCACGGCCTGCTTCCTGGGTGTGTGTGTGTGTGTGGTGTGGAAAAAAAAGTAGTTAGTAAACAGTTGATTTGACAGTTGAGAGGCGGGCCGAAAGAGCAAAACTCAACCCCCGCAAACACAACTAGGTGAATACAACTAGGTGAATACACAGACGCCGCGAGTGTAACATCACCATAAATCCATAAATGTGTACAAATATAGCCAGGTGTACAACATATCCCCACACCGGTGGCACACACAAACAGGGTAACATCAGCAGCATATGCGACGCTGACGACTATAAAAACATCGTTTAGAAACTTAAATGAGGACTCCATGGCAATCTACACAACATTTGTTAGACCAATACTGTAATATGCAGCACCGGCATGGAATCCGGATTTATCTGAAGCACAAAATTGAACAAGTAGAGAGGTTGGCAACAAGACTGGTGCCAGAGCTGTGAGGATTAAGCTATGAGGACAGGCAAATGGAAGTAAATCTGGTACACTTTAGACTGCCTTGACAATCATGGTACACTCTGGCCGGCCTTGACAATCATGGTACACCCTGGCCGGCCTTGACAATCATGGTACACCCTGGCCGGCCTTGACAATCATGGTACACCCTGGCCGGCCTTGACAATCATAGTACACCCTGGCCGGCCTTGACAATCATGGTACACCCTGGCCGGCCTTGACAATCATGGTACACCCTGGCCGGCCTTGACAATCATGGTACACCCTGGCCGGCCTTGACAATCATAGTACACCCTGGCCGGCCTTGACAATCATAGTACACCCTGGCCGGTCTTGACAATCATGGTACACCCTGGCCGGCCTTGACAATCATGGTACACCCTGGCCGGCCTTGACAATCATGGTACACCCAGGCCGGCCTTGACAATCATAGTACACCCTGGCCGGCCTTGACAATCATGGTACACCCTGGCCGGCCTTGACAATCATAGTACACCCTGGCCGGCCTTGACAATCATAGTACACCCTGGCCGGTCTTGACAATCATGGTACACCCTGGCCGGCCTTGACAATCATGGTACACCCTGGCCGGCCTTGACAATCATGGTACACCCAGGCCGGCCTTGACAATCATAGTACACCCTGGCCGGCCTTGACAATCATAGTACACCCTGGCCGGTCTTGACAATCATGGTACACCCTGGCCGGCCTTGACAATCATAGTACACCCAGGCCGGTCTTGACAATCATGGTACACGCTGGCCGGCCTTGACAATCATGGTACACGCTGGCCGGCCTTGACAATCCTGGTACACCCTGGCCGGCCTTGACAATCATGGTACACCCTGGCCGGCCTTGACAATCCTGGTACACCCAGGCCGGCCTTGACAATCATGGTACACCCTGGCCGGCCTTGACAACCATGGTACACCCAGGCCGGCCTTGACAATCATGGTACACCCTGGCCGGCCTTGACAATCCTGGTACACCCAGGCCGGCCTTGACAATCCTGGTACACCCAGGCCGGCCTTGACAATCATGGTATACCCTGGCCGGCCTTGACAATCATGGTACACCCAGGCCGGCCTTGACAATCATGGTACACCCAAGCCGGCCTTGACAACCATGGTACACCCAGGCCGGCCTTGACAATCATGGTACACCCTGGCCGGCCTTGACAATCATGGTACACCCAGACCGGCCTTGACAATCATGGTACACCCAGGCCGGCCTTGACAATCATGGTACACCCAGGCCGGCCTTGACAATCATGGTACACCCAGGCCGGCCTTGACAATCATGGTACACCCAGGCCGGCCTTGACAATCATGGTACACCCAGGCCGGCCTTGACAATCATGGTACACCCAGGCCGGCCTTGACAATCATGGTACACCCAGGCCGGCCTTGACAATCATGATACACTCTGCACCAACAATGACCTAAACAATCACAAAAGACATTTACATCGGACATATAAAAGGTGGAATTTCAAAGTAAAAAACAATCATTACAATTTTAATAAGAGGTTTCACAAAAAAATGTCACAATAAGGAGGCTTCACTAAAACATACGTGACCACAAAAAATGTAAGAACCTTCACTCGAAAAATAAGAGGCTTCATAAACAGAAATATGATATCGCTGAACAACTAAAAACAAGGCAACGTCTGGGATGCTCTCGGACGCAGGTTCGAATCCTCGTCACGGCCCTTGTGGGTTTCTTCAAAAAACAAGGCTTCAATGAAAATAAGCGGTTTCACTAAAAAATGAATAAGCGTCACTGCAACAAAAAATCACATTACACAAAGTGTGTGAATGAGGACCCCGTGAAAATTCTCCAGACCTTTTGATATTGAAATATAAAATATCATGATTAATGAGATGATCAACCCACCCAAATTGGTCTCCTAAATCGCCTTCACTAAATACAGAAGATCACTAGTTGATAAATACCTCATTAAACATAACTGGCTTAGAGGAACCTAGCTGGCCACATTTAAATTGTTTTATGAGAGAGGGAGAGAGAGACGGGGAATAAGGGAAGAATGGGGAGAGGATGAGAGGGAGGGAGGAAGGAGAGGGGGTAGGGAAGAGGATAGGAGGGGGAAGAGGGGGTAGGGGAAGAGGATAGGAGGGGGGAGAGGGGGTAGGGGAAGAGGATAGGAGGGGGGAGAGGGGGTAGGGGGAGAGAGGAGGGGGAGGACAAGGAAGCATTAATCAGTGAACGATACAAGAATGTGGTTAATAGCTCAGAGAAAACTGGAATCCAGTATATCTGAGCGACCGGTCTTCTCACCTAATGCGTCGCATTATTTACGGAACCGACAAATTCGTTAAAGATGCGACGTATGAGTACTAATTAAACCACCGTAATACTGACGTTTCCGACGCATCGGCCTTTGATGGGTTGCTTCCCACGATCCTAGATAGGTAAACAGTCACATTTTTTACGGAGTGGTAAATCCTGACAACGGTCTTGTTATGAGAAACTCACAGAGTTCTCTTTGTTCAGAACGTCGCCTCTTATATTATTGTTCGACATGAACAGTTGTTCATGTATGATGTTGACACGTTATTGTTCAGCTGTACAGTGGCAGGGTGACACAATGGACGGAGACCCGGGCACCGCAGGGTACCCGTCTAGTAGACATATATATAAATGTTTTGTGTGGATATAAATACTGGCTGCCTCGTATGGGCCAATAGGAGCTGCCTCATATGGACCAATAGGAGCTGCCTCATATGGACCAATAGGAGCTGCCTCGTATGGACCAATAGGAGCTGCCTCGTATGGACCAATAGGAGCTGCCTCGTATGGACCAATAGCAGCTGCCTCGTATGAACCAATAGCAGCTGCCTCGTATGGACCAATAGGAGCTGCCTCGTATGGGCCAATAGGCGCTGCCTCGTATGGGCCAATAGGAGCTGCCTCGTATGCACCAATAGCAGCTGCCTCGTATGGACCAATAGCAGCTGCCTCGTATGGACCAATAGGAGCTGCCTCGTATGGGCCAATAGGAGCTGCCTCGTATGGACCAATAGGAGCTGTCTCGCATGGACCAATAGCAGCTGCCTCGTATGGACCAATAGGAGCTGCCTCGTATGGGCCAATAGGCGCTGCCTCGTATGGGACAATAGGAGCTGCCTCTTATGGACCAATAGGAGCTGCCTCGTATGGACCAATAGCAGCTGCCTCGTATGGACCAATAGGAGCTGCCTCGTATGGACCAATAGGAGCTGCCTCGTATGGACCAACAGGAGCTGCCGTATCGAGGTGCCCGTAAGGGTCAAACAATGTATCCTTACCAGGTTACAACCCCCATAACAGTTGTCTAACTCCCGGATACCTATTTGCTGCTAAGTGAGCAGAGGCATTAGGTAAATGGAAGTGTGCCCAACTATTTCTGTCCCTGTTCGGGAATCGAACACGGGATCCCTGATTGTAAGTTGAGAACGAAGGCCACTGTACTACTCAACCCTAAGGTCGGAAAGAATCACAGTTAGCTCAGATATTAACATTACCAGAGCCTCAGATATTAACACCAAGTAAAGCATCCAGCACTTCCACTAACACGATAACGTCATTTATATTTGCCAACATCCAGGGTATAAAAACACGCAAATCCAACAAAGTTCATTTTATAGATGGTCTCCTTCATGAGGCAAATGCTGTGTTTGCAGCCCTAACAGAAACCCACACAAAGGACTACCATGATGGTGAAATATGGATCTCAGAGTACAATCTTTTCAGATGTGATAGGAAACACAGGCTACAGGGTGGGGTCAGCCTCTACATCAAAGACACACTCATCTGTACTGAGCTGCTAAACACCTCAAATGATATGGTGGAAGTGCTGGTTATCAAAATAGAGATCCTAAATGTAGTTATTGTCCTTGTATATAAGTCACCGGAGGCAAACCCTCAGCAGTTTAAAGACCAACTAATGAAAATAGAACACTGCTTGGAAAACCTCACAAATCCAGCCCCGAACATCATCCTGCTTGGGGACTTCACCCTACGGCACCTGAAATGGAAGCACCTGGCTAATACAGTAATATCAGAAAGAATACCAGGAAGTAGCCTAAATGAACAGGCACATGCAAATGACCTGCTTCGGATGTGCGACAGGTTTGCCTTAAACCAGCAAATAGTAGAACCAACTAGGAAGGAGAATACGCTAGACCTCATTTTCACTAATAATGATGAATTGATCAGGAACATAATGATTACAAACACCTGTTACTCAGATCACAACTTAATTGAAGTTCTGATAAACATGGGGAATAGACCTTTAAAACCAGTCCAGATTCCCGGTGGAGGAGATTTCAGCAAATTCAACTTCAATAATAAACAGATAAACTGGGAGCAAATAAACCAGGACTTCACAGAAATAAACTGGGAAGAACAGCTAGAAAATGCAAACCTGAACCAGTGCCTGGAAAAAATAAGCTCAGTAGCACTAGAAATATGTTCAAACCGCATACCCTTAGGAAAAAAGAGGAAGAGATGCAGATTGGAACGGGAACGTCGTTCCCTCTATAAGCGAAGAAAACGAATCGCGGAACAACTTGAGAGTCGCACCCTGTCTCAAGAACGGCGAAGAAGGTCAGGTAGAGAAATAGAAACAATTGAACTCAAGCTACAAGAATCATACAAAACCCAGGAGAGGCAAAGAGAGTAAAAGACCATCAGTGAAATTGAGAGAAATCCGAAATACTTTTTCTCCTATGCAAAATCAAAATAAAAAACCACATCTAGTATCGGGCCCCTGCGAAAGGGAGATGGAACTTTCACCGATGACAACAAAGAAATGAGCGAGTTACTGAGGAAGCAGTACGACTCTGTTTTCAGCGAGCCATTAAACGCAGTAAAGATTGATAACCCAAATGAATTTTTCATGGATATGATACCAACATCAAATCATATATCAGACGTCACCCTATCTCCACTGGATTTTGAAGAAGCCATAAACAGTATGCCTATGCACTCTGCACCAGGCCCGGATTCTTGGAACTCCATATTCATCAAGAACTGTAAAAAAACACTATCGCAGGCCCTTCACATTCTGTGGAGACAAAGCCTAGATACTGGCGTCATCCCTGACATACTAAAAACAGCAGAGATAGCACCACTCCATAAAGGAGGAAATAAGGCAGAGGCAAAAAATTACAGACCGATAGCACTAACATCGCACTTCATAAAAATTTTGAGAGTGCTAAGAAGATCACAAATACATGGAATCACAGCATCTCCATAACCCCGGACAACATGGTTTCAGAACAGGGCGCTCTTGCCTGTCACAGTTACTGGACCACTATGATATGGCATTAGATTAGATTAGATAACAAAACGCTGATGTAATTTACACAGATTTCGCAAAAGCCTTTGATAAATGTGACCATGTTGTTATTACACATAAAATGCGTTCAAAAGGAATTACCGGAAAAATAGGCAGATGGATCTACAATTTCCTGACTAACAGAACCCAATGTGTAATAGTCAACTAAATAAAATCCAGCCCATCAACCGTGAAGAGCTCAGTCCCCCAGGGTACTGTGCTTGCTCCAGTACTTTTTCTCATCCTCATATCGGACATAGACAAGAACACACCTATAGCACTGTATCATCCTTTGCAGATGACACTAGGATCTTCATGAGAGTAGGCAACATAGAGGACACGGCAAACCTCCAATCAGATGTAGATCAGGTCTTTCTATGGGCTACAGAAAATAATATGGTGTTTAACGAAGATAAGTTCCAGCTCATGCGCTACGGAAAAATGAAAATATAAAAACGGAAACCACGTACAAAACTCAGGCAAATCATAACATAGAACGAAAAGGCAATGTAAAGGATCTGGGTGTACTCATGTCGGAAGACCTTACCTTTAAAGAACACAATAAAGTAGCCGTCACAACTGCAAGAAAAATGACAGGTTGGATAACAAGAACTTTTCACACTAGAGATGCTATACCGATGATGATACTTTTCAAAACGCTTGTGCTCTCTAGAGTGGAGTACTGCTGCACAATGACAGCCCCTTTCAAAGCTGGAGAAATTGCTGACCTGGAGAGCGTGCAGAGATCCTTTACTGCTAGAATCCACTCAGTAAAACATCTAAACTACTGGGACCGACTAAAGAGCCTAAATCTGTATTCCCTTGAGCGCAGGCGGGAGAGATACATAATAATCTATACGTGGAAAATAATTGAGGGGCTGGTCCCAAACCAGCACACAGAAATAACATCACATGAGACCAGAAGACATGGCAGGATGTGCAGAATACCCCCGTTAAAAAGCAGAGGTGCAACTGGTACTCTGAGAGAGAACTATCAACATCAGAAGCCCGAGACTGTTCAACACGCTTCCACTACACATAAGGGACATAACTGGCCGACCCCTCACACTGTTCAAGAGAGAACTTGGCAAAAACCTCCAAAGGATACCTGATCAACCGGGCTGTGACTCATCCAGCAGCTCATCCAACAGCCAGGTTGATCAGTCCAGCAACCAGGAGGCCTGGTCGACGACCGGGCCGCGGGGACACTAAGCCCCGAAAGCACCTCAAGGTAACCTCAAGGTAAGGTAGGCTCTGCACACAACAGGAGCCAGATTCACGAAGCAGTTACGCAAGCACTTAAGAACGTGTACATCTTTCCTCAATCTTTGACGGCTTTCGTTACATTTATTAAACAGTTTACAAGCATGAAAACTTCCCATTCAACTGTTGTTATTGTTATAAACAGTCTCCTGGTGCTTCGGAGTTTATTAATGGTTTAATAATTGGAAACAAAGCCGCCAAAGATTGAGAAAAGATGTACAGGTTCGTAAGTGCTTGCGTAAGTGCTTTCGTGAATCTGGCCCCAGATCTCTCTCTGGCGTATTATGTGGGACTGAGTGACGGAGAGGTGATGAATGACAGTGGACGGGTGTAAAACGCCGAAAATCTACAGAATCATGGAACTTATCACAGTCCTCATATTTATTTATTATTAACATCTTTATTGATAAAATTTAATTACAATTTTGCCTAATCTGAGGATTTCAATTAAGTCTTTTTATATTAAATTCCGGACAGGTGTATCTTGTATCCTGCATGTATCCTACTCTTCTGTTCCATTTCCTTTCTTTATATTGCTCTTTTCAAAGTTTTATCAGTCTTCTTTAATTTATTCCCTGTCTGTCTGTCTGTCTGTCTGTCTGTCTGTCTGTCTATGTCTTTCTCTCCCTCTCTCTCTCTTTTTCTCTTTTCCTCTTTCCTTCCCTCCCTTCCCCCCTCCCACATGACATACTGGGTGCCCTTTTAACTATACTCATTGTTTAATTTGGTCAAGTTTAATTTTTTTTAATTTTGCCCCGAGGGGCGAGTTTATTGGTCAGCGCCACTCATCCTGTGAGTGGACACACCGCCATAGCAGCATGTACAACACTCCCCAATAGGAAGAAAACCCGCTGGGTTGTTCATCCATTGTATTTGGTCAAGATGAACAAATCGTCAACTAAGGTGTCTCCCGTTCACGAGACCACCAGAAAAGCTCTGGAGAAGTGGATGAGAAAGGGGGGGGGGGGGTCCCAGAATAAGTGATGCACCCCATGCATTAAATCCGAGCACACATTTTGCACGCAACGTGGTGACCTTGGGACTCCAGGGTTGGAATCCCAGGCTCATAAACTCAGTTCCTCTCCCTCCTACACGCACAGCACCGCTCCTGTCCCAGGTAAGTCCACTATGGGCTCACCATAGCCCGTGCTACTTGCAACTTGTTCCGAGTAGCTGAATCTATAACAACAACCCTCCTACACTGCTTCGTCCTCAAGGCCCCTCAGCCAGGGGGTTCCTCCTGCTTTCATATAGCCACTTACGAAGTCTATACATCTGTCCTCATTCATGGCGGCTTTGTTTACATTTTTTGTTTAACAGTTGATGACCTCTGGAGCCCTGCGAGGTTGACTATACCAATAATGACCACTGAGATGTGGTTTCCTAGCTCATAAATTGTTTAATACATGTAAACAAAGCCGCCATGATTGAGGATAGATACGTGATTAATCCTGGCTCTGGGGAGCTCTTTGTCCTGGCTTTACTGTTGACTTCAACCTCACATATTCTTCTCTCATTACTTTAGTTGCATTATTGATCACTAACCTCATAATCACAACCTCAGCGCCTAAGAGGTTATCGCTTTCAAGACTATGGTATTGTATACATGTATGGTTATGTATGAATAATGAGTAACACGTGTTGGTGAATGTGGTGAATGTTGAGGGGAAATAAAAACCGTGATTCTGTGAAGTGACTCGACCTGACAAGTTCCACGAATGGACTCGTTTCCTTTTTATTTTCACCTTACCCCTTCCTGGGACAACATATATATAACATGCAACAAGCCTGAATGGTCCCCAGGACTATATGCGCCTGAAAACATATAACATATAAAGAACGTGTGGTTGATAGTAAATGCAATAAAATGTTTACGTAGTAAGCGAGAACAGGAAGTGAAGATTACCCCCACACCATGAAGGCAAACGTAGGCGTCACCTCCGCATTCAAAGATGAAAATGAAAATAAGAATTCATAATATTGGTTGATGAGCAGTCATTATTCACGTTTAAATATTTCGGGAAATTAGATAAAAAATAAAGATCACATGAACTACTTGCCTGAAGAAAATTCAAACTACCATTGCGTTTCTCCTTACGGTAATATTTAGCAAAAACAATTGACAATCAATACACAATGGAGGCCAAGATGGCCTCCACCAGAGACGCTGCTGCTGCTGCTGCCTAGAATATCGTCAGGCTGATTGTCGATAGTTGAGACACTCAGTCCATTAATGCCGCATACATTTTCCTCTCTCTACGCGTCCTGTCATGTATATTTTTCTCGGCGAGCAGTCTCTAAGTGGTGTTGAGGGGAGGGGTGGAGAGCCGTCCCGGAGCCATGTCTCGCTCCACTAACCTCCTAGTCAACACGGCACTCTCAACCCCGTGTACAGACAGATGCGCCTCGCCCGCCACTTCACATCTCCCTCACCCGAATGCTAATCCGGTATGTACGTGAGGGCGAATAACATAACCTTATCACGCCTCACCATCGCTACTAACAATGTGATTTTGGGTCAAGTTTTGGGGGCGGTGCAGTCGGTAATACTGTGTATATATACGGAAGGTTAACAGAGCTATTCGTTTAGATTACATCAAGCTTTCACGCTGATAATTATCGATGGTTCGTATTGCCCTGACACGCGAGTATCAAGTGATAAACGGGGATTTTCTACAGAGTTTAAGGGTAATTTATGCCAGTCAGTACTGCTTCACTTCCCCCTCCCCCCGGACGAGGAAGGGGGTGGGTGTGGCTATCGAAGGAGGAAGACCCGTTGATAGCCCCACCCACCTCGTTCTCGCCACAGCTCCTTCAATTCCAGAAATATGGCAAATATTGCCATTCCTTTGGGTAAGCTGCCACTGTTTCCGCGCTGGAACTACAAGATAGAAACGACTGATGGTCGAGAGCTGGGATAATAGAGTAAGATGGTGTGTGTGTCGCCAAGACTCTTGACGGCGTGTGGTGAGGATACAGGCGATCAGCGGTCTGCCACACGGGGGCGCGCGGGAGCCTTCGTCGGCATACATTCCTGACGTAATCGAAGCCGTGGAGTGGTGGCCGGCCCGAAGGACGGCAAACACTGGCGGTGATTAGACCAAATATGGCCGCTCGAGCACACTCGGCCTACACAGCCGGTAAGTGTGCAGCAGCGACCCTCGCCAGGCGCTGCCCCGTCTCTACCCTCTGGGGCACCACCTGATATTTACTTCCTGTAGACGTACGCTGCTCTTCCTTAGAGGTTGGCCCTGGGGCTGCTCTAGTTATCCCTCAAGAGGCGGGCTCCGGGAATGGCTGCTGCTTCTATCAGAGCAGTCTTGTCCGGGGCATAACTGGTCGACGCCTCACAGTGCTCAAGAGAGAACTTGATAAACACATCCAAATGATACCTGATCAACCAGGCTGTAATTCATACGTCAGGCTGCGAGCAGCCGCGTCCAACAGCCTAAATGATCAGACCATCAACCAGGCTTAGTCAGAGACCGGGGCGCAGGGACGTTGATCCCCGAAATCAACGCAAGAGGTCCAGGAGCTGGAGACAGACTGTGGGGTGGTGACTGATAGGTATGAGTGACCGGATAGAAGGGGACTGAAGAGTGTGTCGACCAGATCAGTGACCACATACGGAATTGTGCGATGGAACAGAAGGCGATTTACAGACTCGTAGAAGGAAGGTTAAATGGTACAGGAGAATAGGGTACTTTGGGGACGGAACAGTAGGTAGAATGGGAGGACAAGGAGCCCAGAGGCTGGAACCCCACCCATTGGCAAATGCGTGGGGAATAATGTCGAGATGCAGACCATTATGTTGACAAATTACCATTAATTTTTACCATTATTTTTACCATTAAATTACCATTATGTTGACAAATTTATGAGTGTCATGTAGATTACTGCAACTCAATAGCGCCATGATGCAGAAACAATCATGTAGAGCTTCTTCACTTGTCATGCCTCTCGAGGTCGTCGGTCCAAAAGGGTCACCACCGGTCACCTCCAAAACCACCCACCCGTTTTGAGGCCAAGACGTTGGAAGGCAACCCTTGTAAAATTGTTTCGATCTCAATGAGCTGATCCCTTATACTTGAGATACATTATAAGTTCCGAGGGAGATAAAACTACTGGAAGTGAAACTACACAAAGGAGAGCATCAGGAAAAGATTACAAAATAAATGATGAAATACAAAACTCGCAAAACGAGTACAGAAGGCGAGCAATATTAACCTATTGTTTCAACAAACAATACATGGAGATCAAGAACAAGAACGCACAGGATCCAATATATAAATACAACTGAACAATAAGGCAAACAGAGGCAGTAAAAAGGGCCAAAAGTGACTACGTCAGAATCAGGAAGGAAGCGGAGAGGCAGCTGGAAAATGACATAATTCCTTTTGTCGGAGATAGGAAGCCTGTTATTCTTATCCTCGTTCGATCCGCTCACCAATATTTACGTTTTCTATGCATCGGACTCAATAGGTTAGGTGTGTTGCTTAGGTTAGCAGGTTGGATTTTTGACGGAGTGGCAGACTGAGAGGGTGTACTCACCTAGTTGTACTCACCTAGTTGTGCTTGCGGGGGTTGAGCTCTGGCTCTTTGGTCCCGCCTCTCAACCGTCAATCAACAGGTGTACAGTTTCCTGAGCCTATTGGGCTCTATCATATCTACACTTGAAACTGTGTATGGAGTCAGCCTCCACCACATCGCTTCCTAATGCATTCCATTTGTCAACCACTCTGACACTAAAAAGTTCTTTCTAATATCTCTGTGGCTCATTTGGGCACTCAGTTTCCACCTGTGTCCCCTAGTGCGTGTGCCCCTTGTGTTAAACAGCCTGTCTTTATCAACCCTGTCGATTCCCCTGAGAATCTTGAATGTGGTGATCATGTCCCCCCTAACTCTTCTGTCTTCCAACGAAGTGAGGTTTAATTCCTGCAGTCGCTCCTCGTAGCTCATACCTCTCAGCTCGGGTACTAGTCTGGTGGCAAACCTTTGAACCTTTTCCAGTTTAGTCTTATGCTTGACTAGATAGGGACTCCATGCTGGAGCCGCGTGTATGTGTGTGTGTGTGTGTGTGTGTGTGTGTGTGTGTGTGTGTGTGTGTGTGTGTGTGTGTGTGTGTGTGTGTGTGTGTGTGTGTGTGAAAAGAGAACCAGCAGGGTTCCGTAGGCTGCGGCGCAAGGATCACTGCTGTTACTGATCTGTGTAAATAACCTTCCGAAAGAGGCAGGAACGATGCACAACTGGTGTAAAGACCAAAGAGTCTCTGTAGCGCAGTGGTAACATGCTCGCCTGTCACCCTGCGAGTGATATTGGCCAGGGTTCGAGACCTGGCAGGTATGGATCGAATGGGCGTCAATTCTTAAACTGTTCGCCGGGTCGTAGTCCAAAGAAAACTAACAGTTTACCAGTGATATCAACTGGTTATCTAAGTGCTTTTCTGACAGTCTATGTTATGTCAATGTATCATAATGTACCCTTTAGCACAATTCTTGTACCCCAATGGATGACATTGTACATATGTTGACCAGACCACACACTAGAAGGTGAAGGGACGACGACGTTTCGGTCCGTCCTGGACCATTCTCAAGTCGATTGTGTGTGGTCACACAATCTTCTAGTGTGACCTTCACCTTCTAGTGTGTGGTCTGGTTAATGTACATATGTTGGTTACATTGTATAACCATATGACCAAGTCTGTAGTGGAGAGTTAACTGAATACCAATAAATCAACAAACTATAGATGTCATATAACATTCAACTCAGAGGCGCCTTGTTACTAATATCGCTGGGCTGCCTGAGTCAATACTTGCTTCTCCATCACTAATTTTTGAGTCACTTTATATCAATATAATATTTAACAATACGTGCGGTTATACGTTTTTAAAACAACTTCTCACACTTCGTCTGGGATACTTCGTTCTTGCATGTTAGAATGACCTGGAGTTTTGGGACTTAGTCTAACAGGCTGTTGCTTGATCTGCTCCCATTCCCACGTATCCACAGCCTGGTTAATCCGGCACTCTTGCAGGAACATGTCTAACCTTCTCTTGAATACTTCCACTGGTATACCGGCAATATTTCTTATGTTTGCCAGTAATAACAAGAACTTTTATTTATGATAAATCATGAGGTCATACAATAGGTTCGAACCCGTGTCCCTTGGCTCTCCAGACACTGACTCTCGGTAACTTTCAATGAACCATATAATCTTATGATAAATGACTACTCTTCCCTGTTCATCTTTTGCCCCTTCCACTTACTACTTCTTTCCCTCTCCTCTCTTTATCTCCTCTTCCACCTGCCTGCATTCTGTACTTTCTACACATCCTTCTCCCCTCATCCTTTTATTCCTTGCCTGTCCTCCTCCCCTCCCTCTTTCCTTAATCTTCTCTTGATTAGCATCTTAAAAGCACTACAATCACCTTGTGTTTCTGATTGTTCAATACATCACTGAACTATATGTTTAACACATCTCTAACCCTGTCCATGGAGGACAGAAGAAAATGTATATATGCTGGTTAGCATTGTAAATGCCCGGCCACGTCTGTGGTAGAAAATAATAACACGATCACCACCCCTTCCTCTTCCCCTTCCATTACCCTAACACTCTTCCCTTTCATTCTTCCTTCTTTCCCCTCTGTTTCCTCTCCCCCTTTCTCTTCCCATTACCTCCCCTTTAACTCCTCCTGTTCTTCATTTTCTACAAATTGGCTTTTCCTTTTATTATATATCTATTACTTCTCCAACCACATTATACACGAATCATTAACGAAATTATAATCAATATTTGTCAATGCTTCATTTGTTTAACTTTGGACATTCCTTTACTGCCCAGCCAGTCCCAAGTGGACGGCAGAATTGCAACATCGCCACCAATTTCCAGATTCGCAATTAAGCAGCTTGTCTCCAAACACATCTTGCAAGAGAAATTAATCTCCAATATCCCACAAAAACCACCCGACCACCAGTCCCGACTGACCGCGCACACTTACCATTATCGCGAACAAACAAGATGTTTTATTGGTCGAGTTTTTTCTTATACCAGGATTGTTGAATCGTCTTCATAGACTCTCGACAGTCTCTTCACAGTCCTCGAAGACTGTCAGTCAGTCATTGTGTTCCTAGGTAGCACCCATCATTACGCGGGTTATGGTCATCCATACGCGGGTTATGGTCATCCATACGCGGGTTATGGTCATCCATACGCGGGTTATGGTCATCCATACGCGGGTTATGGTCATCCATACGCGTGTTATGGTCATCCATACGCGTGTTATGGTCATCCATACGCGTGTTATGGTCATCCATACGCGTGTTATGGTCATCCATACGCGGGCTATGCCCATCCATACCCGGGCTATGCCCATCCATTCCCGGGCTATGCCCATCCATACCCGGGCTATGCCTATCCATACCCGGGCTATGCCCATCCATACGCGGGCTATGTCCATCCATACGTCTCCCATACCCTGTAGCTCCCGCTCACAATACCCACCTAACCCATAAACAATACGCACATACCCACACAAATACTTACACGCAATACCCAACCCCACCACAATACCCAGACATACCCAACCCCACCACAATACCCAAACAGATACCCAACTACACACTGCAACATACTGGAGTCGCAGAAATGTTGGGAAATACCCGTACCCAATAGCGGAGTAGTTAACAGGTGGAATGTCTGAAGGAGGAAGTTATGGAAGCCACCTCCATCCACAACTGTAAGGCCAGATTCGACAAAGAATTCAAACGTCAAAATATTTCAATTATAACGGTACAACAAGGGCAGTAGGCGGGATATAAGGAGCTAGATCTCACTCCCCGGTAGATGTTGATAGGCAAGTACAAACAGGTAAGTACGCATGCATCCACCAACCATCACCATCCACTCATCCATCACTCATCCATCACCCACTCCCCCCCCCCTATCCACAGGATGAACCAATAACGGGTACTCAACGACCGAAATTCCTCCCCCCCCCAAAAAAAAAAAAATACATATAAATACAAAATTCATAACTAAACAACATTAACCTAGATAATTTCAAAATCCTCCGGACCAGGATTTATCATTTACCCAACTACTTACGAAACCTGTACATCCTTCCTCAATCATGGCATACTTGTTTACAAACTAATAAGCTGTTCAATAAATGTAAACAAAACCGCCATGATTGTGGACAGATGTACAGGTTTCGTAAGTACTTGCGTAAATGCTTGATGAATTATGGCACTGATCCAGTATCCTGAGGAATATAGACAGTGGCAACGAAGTGATCTACAAGAACGTTGACACACCCATTGTCCAAGTAGGTAGTTATCAAAAGAAACCTTAAGAACAGGCTAAGAAATCGCAGTCTACATAATGCGTTGTATTATGAAATATCTCTCATGCCAGTAGCCACGACAGTACTTGTGGCAGTGTGGGTCCTGCCAGTAGCCACGACAGTACTTGTGGCAGTGTGGGTCCTGCCAGTAGCCACGACAGTACTTGTGGCAGTGTGGGTCCTGCCAGTAGCCACGACAGTACTTGTGGCAGTGTGGGTCCTGCCAGTAGCCACGACAGTACTTGTGGCAGTTTGGGTCCTGCCAGTAGCCACGACAGTACTTGTGGCAGTGTGGGTCATGCCAGTAGCCACGTCAGTACTTGTGGCAGTGTGGGTCATGCCAGTACCCACGACAGTACTTGTGGCAGTGTGGGTCCTGCCAGTAGCCACGACAGTACTTGTGGCAGTGTGGGTCCTGCCAGTACCCACCACAGTACTTGTGGCAGTGTAGGTCCTGCCAGTAGCCACGTCAGTACTTGTGGCAGTGTGGGTCATGCCAGTACCCACCACAGTACTTGTGGCAGTGTGGGTCCTGCCAGTAGCCATGACAGTACTTGTGGCAGTGTGGGTCATGCCAGTACCCACCACAGTACTTGTGGCAGTGTGGGTCCTGCCAGTAGCCACGACAGTACTTGTGGCAGTGTGGGTCCTGCCAGTAGCCACGACAGTACTTGTGGCAGTGTGGGTCCTGCCAGTAGCCACGACAGTACTTGTGGCAGTGTGGGTCATGCCAGTACCCACCACAGTACTTGTGGCAGTGTGGGTCATGCCAGTACCCACGACAGTACTTGTGGCAGTGTGGGTCCTGCCAGTAGCCACGTCAGTACTTGTGGCAGTGTGGGTCATGCCAGTACCCACCACAGTACTTGTGGCAGTGTGGGTCCTGCCAGTACCCACCACAGTACTTGTGGCAGTGTGGGTCCTGCCAGTACCCACGACAGTACTTGTGGCAGTGTGGGTCATGCCAGTACCCACGACAGTACTTGTGGCAGTGTGGGTCCTGCCAGTAGCCATGGTAGCACCAGCCAGGTACCAAGCCCAGGTAGGTAGCGAGCTCATCAACATACTAATAAGAGGTCACCTTGACAACAAGCATTACCTCCCGCCGCCATCGTCGGTGGCTGGCTGATGCAGCCTCCGTTAAACTGCAAGATCATGGACGTTCTTCCTGTGCTCCCGCTTCCTACCAGCGATCCCTATCACAGCAAAGGGCGAAATAATTGGAGATATTCTTCTCTGCATTTCAGGAGCGGGTCGTGAAATAAGACCTGTTTTTTCTTAACAAATAAGACATAAGATGCCCCCCTGTTTTTGCTTAATACTGTCAGGCAAAACTGTGTTTGCCTGATGTTTAGGCGAGTGGGGAAACACGCGCACGCACGCCCGCAAACACACGCGCAAGCAGACGCATGAGCGTGTGCGTTAAGGGGCTGAATGGAAGGCACACTGGACACGCAATCCTCTGGACCGGAGTTCTATTCCAGGCGCCGGCGAGAAACAAATGGGCAGTTTCTTTCACCCTGATGCCCCTGTTGCCTAGCAGTCAGTAGGTACCTGGGAGTTAGACAGCTGTCACGGGCTGCTTCCTGGGGTGTGTGTGTGTGTGTGTGTGTGTGTGTGTGTGTGTGTGTGTGTGTGTGTGTGGGGGAGGGGGGGGGGTAAATAGTTAGTAGTTAGTAACAGTTGATTGGTTGACAGTTGAGACGCGGACCGAAAGAGCAAAGCTCAACCCCCGTAAACACAACTAGGTGAATACACGCGCGCACACACACCCACACACACATCTAGCTTGCATTAAACAAAGAAAAGTGGGAAGGCGAGGTCAGCAGCTAACGCTCGACCCTGCACGCACATCTACATGAGCCCATCTAGGTAAGTACACACACAAACACTGCCTACATAACTACTTCGCTTCTTGTCAATTCCAACATAGACAGAAACTGCTTTTGTCCTCTATGTAAAAATTCTCCTGGGTGCCACAGGTGGCTAGGCTCACCTCCTGGGAATGTGACGTGCACTGATTGACTGTGGTCGGTTGGTGGGAGAAGGTAAGGGGGAAGGTAGTGTGAGTGTTTCAGAGAAAATATCTGTAGTAGATATGAGAGTAAGATAAGTCGGGTGTCAGTACATTGGACAACCGGGACCCTCTTCAGCAGTGAGCTAATGAGAGGGTCCCGGTTTTAGGACCCAAATATTCAATCGACGTGTCATTGTGTTTTCAAAATAGTGGATTATTATATATATATATATATATATATATATATATATATATATATATATATATATATATATATATATATATATATATATATATTAGTTCAGTCTCATCTCTTACATGCAGATTTAGCTGTTATGCCTATGTCATCATGATGAGTTATATTTGTGTGATGATCAAACAAAAGAGAATCGGAACTCCTCATTAATTCCGTGTAGCGAGCAGGTTATTTATGACTGCTATTATGAGGTCCTTGCAATCTTGTAGAGTAAAGTTATGTGTTTGAAGATCAGACTTTAAATATCAGAAAATATATCCTCCTGTGTTTGTAAATGTCCTGGGCTAGATTCTTTAAGCATTTACACAACCACTTACGAAACCTGTACATCTTTTCTCAATCATGGCGGCTTGGTTTACATTTATTAAACAGTGTATACCTGTTTAATAAAACAGCACTACGTGGTTTTTGTGTTAAAAATACCCTTGGGTTGTGAAGTTCCCAAGCTCATAAATTGTTAATAAATGTAAACAAAGCCGCCATGATTAAAAAGATATACAGGTTTCGTATATACTTGATAAATGCCCTGGTAAATAACTGTACTGTAACTACTACTGCTACCCGTCCTCACACTAGGCTGGTTAACGCAGCCGCCGTCCTCCCCAGACGCATTCATCAATTTTAACATAATGTGTAATAAAAATTGATTTGTTCTCATATATAAATTAATGTTCTTATACATAAAACTTATATCAATAGTTAGGCTTAGGTTAGGTTAGGTGTATAGGATATGTTGGCGATAATATGTATTTGAAGTACGTGGGTGAAGCATTTACAGCGTTGTGGTTCGAACAAAAGTCGTCAGTGAAGCACTTGTTCCGGAAGTGTTCGAGCGAAATCACTTTTGAGTCGTGTGTAAACCGTTTTTCATTCATAAACAGTGGGTTTGGCGGGTGGATGGAATCACTTTTGGGTCTGTGTTTGGAGGACGGGCTGCTGCATTTATAGAAATGTGGTTCGAACAGAGGACGTGAGCAAAGCACTTGTTCCGGAAGTGTTCGGACGTCATCAGACATGAGTCGTGTGTGTAGAGCGCATTTCATTAATAAACAGGGGGTTTGGCGGCTGGATTAACGCGCTTGGATTTCTGAATGCAGGAACGGGCTGAGTACTGTTAGCGTAAAGTTTAACCAGTTCATTAGCCTGATTCTGATGGTGCAGCGTGTCCTCTCGAATAATACATTGTATTTTGACGTCAAAATCCCCAATAGACAAAATATAATCAACTATAAATCACAGCGGATCACATTCAAGTTTTCAATACGTGGGTCGATAGGTTAGGTGAATTTTGTATTTATTTAGTACACCATTTTCTGTCCGTTGTAGCATCTCGTCCTCATCGGTAAAAGCCAAATGCTCGGTAATCCAACCACTAAACAGCTTATTCATAATTCAGAAACCACTTTACTCAACTGTTGAGGCATGCACGTCTCTCGAGGAGTGCTTGTTGTTGTTGTTGTTGTTGTTTAAGATTCGCTACTTGGAACTAAAAGTTCCAAGTAAAGTTCCAAGTAGCACGGGCTATGGTGAGCCCGTAGGAGGAGTGCTTCCTTTTCGTCCTCCTGCTCAAATTCCACCGACTATATAATAGTGCCTTACGGGCTCACCACAGCCTGTGCTACTTGGAACTTTGTTCCAGGTAGCGAATCTTTAACAACAACAACAACCGACTATATGCTTCATTCACGTACTACAAATACCAATAATGGCCAATTCAAAACATTTTAGTATGCAATAATATTTCCTTATAAAATAGAAATTTTTAATACGGTATAGGTTTAAACTGATGAATGGATCTTTGCTTCGGACTGAGGACTGGCTGACTCAAGAGTACGGGCTGGAGGGTACTGGTTGCTGCAGTGTGTCCTGTGAAAAGGTGCTGGCTTTTACACTCTGTTACCGCCTCACTTAGCAAGTAACCGGATTCTTTTAACTCAAACTTTAGTGCCTCTTACCAGATCCAACCCCAAGTCATGGGCAAGTTATTAAAATTTTTTTTTTTTTTAGGCAGTAATAGTCAATCCAACGGGAATGGGGGTAAACAACACTAAAGAAAACCATCACCAAATGTACTTCTTAACTATATACACAAATGTACAACACCGCACGTGTCACTTTCACACAGGACGCAAAAAATCAATCAAAATCAACTTCTGCAATCATCTACCTTGACGAGTCCACTTCTATATTCTATCGTACAACACTCAAGGTACCTTCCCTAAGCCTTTCTTCTACGGTACTCACGCAGGCGAGTCCACCTTTCTCAGTAAATCATGGGCCAGGCCTCCTCATTACCACAGGGTCAAAACACCACTTCTACTCTCCAGCAAGGAAACTACACATGTGTCAGTATGATCACAGCCATCCACCGGGGAACAGAAAATAGGGTCGGGTGTGCCCAACAGATGGCGCTGACATCATCATGAATGTTCAGTATTACACCATTGTAGACATGCCGGTTATAAGGTGCTTGGATTTCCACAACTATTTTACCCATTCTCGTGAGGTTATCTTGAGATGATCTGAGGTTATCTTGAGATGATTTCGGGGCTTAGCGTCCCCGCGACCCGGTCCTCGACCAGGCCTCCTTTTTTTACACCCCTCCCCCCAAGGAAGCAGCCCGTAGCAGCTGTCTAACTACCAGGTACCAATTTACTGCTAGGTGAACAGGCGCATCAGGGTGAAAGAAACTATGCCCATTTTTGTTTCCGCCTCCATCGAACCCGGAACTTCAGGACTACAAATCTGAAGCGTTGCACTGGCAAATTTTGGGTACACTGTGAGGATATCTTCAAGAATACGAGAGTGAATAAAGTAATTGCAAAGCTCCAGGTACCTCATGCCAACTGGTCTGAAAGGTCTAATAACTGGACATTCGGTGATGTAGTGTGGGAGATCGTGCCGTAATTCCTGCTCACAGAATTTGCACCTGGAGTGCTCAAGATTAAAATTTGTCATTGTGGAAGTCTCGGTGAGGCTACTCAAAGTTTGAACTGAGAAACTGTCAAATATTTGTTGAGTTCTTCTGAAAATAAATCCTCTAATACAAAGTGTAAAAAAAAGCCTCGCTCATCAGAAGAAACTGCAGAACAGCACTTTAAACTACAAAATTATCCTATAAGTCGGCATGTTCATTCACACGCTAAGTAAAACAACAAAACAAACTCGAGTCCCACACGGCAAAATTACAAATGATCGAGTAATCATTTATTTTACTTCTTTACATTTATATTTTATCGAGTAAGAAATTATCAAAATAAGGCAACAAACCGGGAAGGCTATGCAGCACCATACAAATGATCGATAAACACATCTAGATGGTAGAGCCCCGCCATGATGAAGCGAGCCCCTATCGTGAATACGGTATATATCCCCGTGTATTTCGGCTCTCAGGGTATAAAGCTTTAGCCGCCTTCGAGTACACGAACTCATGCCCATGTTCGCCAACAGAATGACGCGCTAATATTTAATTAATTCCCGAGAGAAGATAAAAACAAATACTCTAGTGAGCAATGGACATATTTGTAAGCTTGGATTAATAGATTCTGAAAAGCGAGTCAAGAGCTTTGAGGAAAACGGCTGCATTTTGAAGAACAGTTGGATTCTGAAGTTTTCATAGACGGGTATTTGAAAGCGTGAAATACAAGAGAGAGAGAAACGGCTGTATGCGGATCTCTGTCGGTATCCGGGATTCCAAGCCTTGCAGAAGCGTGACTAGACCAAAAGTCTGACAGTAGCATAACTAGGCTATACGGTTGACAGGAACGTGGTGAGCCTACTAGGTTCACATGAGTGTGACTAGGGTACCTTCCTACACAGAGCCTGGCTAGGCTACCTTCCTACACGGATCCTGAGTAGCCTATCTTCCTAAACGTAGCCTGGCTAGCCGACCTTCATACACGGAGCCTGGTTAGCCTACCTTCCTACACGAAGCCTGACTAGCCTATCTTAACGTAGCCTGCTAGCCTACCTTCCTACACGGAGCCTGACTAGCCTACCTTCCTACACGGAGCCTGACTAGCCTACCTTCCTACACGAAGCCTGACTAGCCTATCTTAACGTAGCCTGGCTAGCCTACCTTCCTACACGGAGCCTGACTAGCCTACCTTCCTACACGGAGCCTGGCTAGACTACCCTCCTACACACCCTAGCTAAACTACCATCCTCCACGAAGCCTTAACTACCAGCCAACGTGAAGTCTGTCGCTTTCATCCCACTCCCAACGCTCAGACAATTTACCATACTTCTCTCGTCCTTTTTATTCTGAAATAATTGCCGAGCGTTAATGATAATGGCCATTCCTCGAATATCACCGCCCTCCCCGTATTTGGTCAGCACATTATTGGAACTTCCACAACTCAGGAAGAGTAAACAGTGGGAGGGAATAAAGTCCCACCGAGAAGTTAGGTAAACACCAACGTCTCAGGTAATCTCTTAAACTTTCCTAAGGGTTTACGCCCTTGTTTTGTTGCTTTATTATATATATATATATATATATNGAACTATCAACATCAGAAGCCCGAGACTGTTCAACACGATTCCAACTGTTACATATAAAGGGACATAACTGGCCGACCCCTCACACTGTTCAAGAGGATTGAGACCTTGGCAAAAACCTCCAAAGGATACCTGATCAACCGGGCTGTGACTCATCCAGCAGCTCATCCAACAGCCAGGTTGATCAGTCCAGCAACCAGGAGGCCTGGTCGACGACCGGGCCGCGGGGACACTAAGCCCCGAAAGCACCTCAAGGTAACCTCAAGGTAAGGTAGGCTCTGCACACAACAGGAGCCAGATTCACGAAGCAGTTACGCAAGCACTTAGAACGTGTACATCTTTCCTCAATCTTTGACGGCTTTCGTTACATTTATTAAACAGTTTACAAGCATGAAAACTTCCCATTCAACTGTTGTTATTGTTATAAACAGCCTCCTGGTGCTTCGGAGTTTATTAATGGTTAATAATTGGAAACAAAGCCGCCAAAGATTGAGAAAAGATGTACAGGTTCGTAAGTGCTTGCGTAAGTGCTTTCGTGAATCTGGCCCCAGATCTCTCTCTGGCGTATTATGTGGGACTGAGTGACGGATAGGTGATGATGACAGTGGACGGGTATAAAACGCCCGAAAATCTACAGAATCATGGAACTTATCACAGTCCCATATTTATTTATTATTAACATCTTTATTGATAAAATTAATTACAATTTTGCCTAATCTGAGGATTTCATTAAGTCTTTTTATATTAAATTCCGGACAGGTGTATCTTGTATCCTGCATGTATCCTAATCTCTGTTCCAATTCCTTTCTTTATATTGCTCTTTTCAAAGTTTTATCATTCTCTTTAATTTATTCCCTGTCTGTCTGTCTGTCTGTCTATGTCTTTCTCTCCCTCTCTCTCTCTTTTTCTCTTTTCCTCTTTCCTTCCCTCCCTTTCCCCCCTCCACATGACATACTGGGTGCCCTTTTAACTATACTCATTGTTTAATTTGGTCAAGTTTAATTTTTGTTAATTTGCCCCGAGGGGCGAGTTTATTGGGCAGCGCCACTCATCCTGTGAGTGGACACACCGCCATAGTGACAGTATTGGGCAGCGCCATCATCTTGTGAGTGGACACACCGCCATAGTGACAGTATTGGGCAGCGTCACTCATCCTGTGAGTGGACACACCGTCATAGTGACAGTATTGGGCAGCGCCACTCATCCTGTGAGTGGACACACCGCCATAGTGACAGTATTGGGCAGCGCCACTCATCCTGTGAGTGGACACACCGCCATAGTGACAGTATTGGGCAGCGCCACTCATCCTGTGAGTGGACACACCGCCATAGTGACAGTATTGAGCAGCGCCACTCATCCTGTGAGTGGACACACCGCCATAGTGACAGTATTGGGCAGCGTCACTCATCCTGTGAGTGGACACACCGCCATAGTGACAGTATTGGGCAGCGTCACTCATCCTGTGAGTGGACACACCGCCATAGTGACAGTATTGGGCAGCGCCACTCATCCTGTGAGTGGACACACCACCATAGTGACAGTATTGGGCAGCGCCACTCATCCTGTGAGTGGACACACCGCCATAGTGACAGTATTGGGCAGCGCCACTCATCCTGTGAGTGGACACACCGCCATAGTGACAGTATTGGGCAGCGCCACTCATCCTGTGAGTGGACACACCGCCATAGTGACAGTATTGGGCAGCGCCACTCATCCTGTGAGTGGACACACCGCCATAGTGACAGTATTGGGCAGCGCCACTCATCCTGTGAGTGGACACACCGCCATAGTGACAGTATTGGGCAGCGTCACTCATCCTGTGAGTGGACACACCGCCATAGCAGCATGTACAACACTCCCCAATAGGAAGAAAACCCGCTGGGTTGTTCATCCATTGTATTTGGTCAAGATGAACAAATCGTCAACTAAGGTGTCTCCCGTTCACGAGACCACCAGAAAAGCTCTGGAGAGGTGGATGAGAAAGGGGGGGCGGGGGGTCCCAGAATAAGTGATGCACCCCATGCATTAAATCCAAGCCCACATTTTGCACGCAACGTGGGTGACCTTGGGACTCCAGGGTTGGAATCCCAGGTTCATAAACTCAGTTCCTCTCCCTCCTACACGCACAGCACCGCTCCTGTGCCAGGTAAGTCCACTACGGGCTCACCATAGCCCGTGTTACTTGCAACTTGTTTCGAGTAGCTGAATCTATAACAAAAACCTCCTACACTGCTTCGTCCTCAAGGCCCCTCAGCCAGGGGGTTCCTCCTGCTTTCATATAGCCACTTACGAAGCTATACATCTGTTCTCATTCATGGCGGCTTTGTTTACATTTTTGTTTAACAGTTTATGACCTCTGGAGCCCTACGAGGTTGACTATACCAATAATGACCACTGAGATGTGGTTTCCTAGCTCATAAATTGTTTAATACATGTAAACAAAGCCGCCATGATTGAGGATAGATACGTGATTAATCCTGGCTCTGGGGAGCTCTTTGTCCTGGCTTTACTGTTGACTTCAACCTCACATATTCTTCTCTCATTACTTTAGTTGCATTATTGATCACTAACCTCATATCACAACCTCAGCGCCTAAGAGGTTATCGCTTCAAGACTATGGTATTGTATACATGTATGGTTATGTATGAATAATGAGTAACACGTGTTGGTGAATGTTGGTGAATGTTGAGGGGAAATAAAAACCGTGATTCTGTGAAGTGACTCGACCTGACAAGTTCCACGAATGGACTCGTTCCTTTTTATTTCCACCTTACCCCTTCCTGGGACAACATATATATAACATATAAAGAACGTGTGGTTGATAGTAAATGCAATCAAATGTTTACGTAGTAGGCGAGAACAGGAAGTGAAGATTACCCCCCACAACATGAAGGCAAACGTAGGCGTCACCTCCGCATTCAAAGATGAAATGAAAAATAAGAATTCAATAATATTGGTTTGATGAGCAGTCATTATTCACGTTTAAATATTTCGGGAAATTAGATAAAAAAAATAAAGATCATATGAACTACTTGCCTGAAGATAATTCAAACTACCAATTGCGTTTCTCCTTACGGTAATATTTAGCAAAAACAATTGACAATCAATACACAATGGAGGCCAAGATGGCCTCCACCAGAGACGCTGCTGCTGCTGCTGCCTAGAATATCGTCAGGCTGATTGTCGATAGTTGAGACACTCAGTCCATTAATGCCGCATACATTTTCCTCTCTCTACGCGTCCTGTCATGTATATTTTTCTCGGCGAGCAGTCTCTAAGTGGTGTTGAGGGGGAGGGGTGGAGAGCCGTCCCCGGAGCCATGTCTCGCTCCACTAACCTCCTAGTCAACACGGCACTCTCAACCCCGTGTACAGACAGATGCGCCTCGCCCGCCACTTCACATCTCCCTCACCCGAATGCTAATCCGGTATGTACGTGAGGGCGAATAACATAACCTTATCACGCCTCACCATCGCTACTAACAATGTGATTTTGGGTCAAGTTTGGGGGCGGTGCAGTCGGTAATACTGTGTATATATACGGAAGGTTAACAGAGCTATTCGTTTAGATTACATCAAGCTTTCACGCTGATAATTATCGATGGTTCGTATTGCCCTGACACGCGAGTATCAAGTGATAAACGGGGATTTTCTACAGAGTTTAAGGGTAATTTATGCCAGTCAGTACTGCTTCACTTCCCCCTCCCCCCGGACGAGGAAGGGGGTGGGTGTGGCTATCGAAGGAGGAAGACCCGTTGATAGCCCCACCCACCTCGTTCTCGCCACAGCTCCTTCAATTCCAGAAATATGGCAAATATTGCCATTCCTTTGGGTAAGCTGCCATTGTTTCCGCGCTGGAACTACAAGATAGAAACGACTGATAGTCGAGAGCTGGGATAATAGAGTAAGATGGTGTGTGTGTCGCCAAGACTCTTGACGGCGTGTGGTGAGGATACAGGCGATCAGCGGTCTGCCACACGGGGGCGCGCGGGAGCCTTCGTCTGCATACATTCCTGACGTAATCGAAGCCGTGGAGTGGTGGCCGGCCCGAAGGACGGCAAACACTGGCGGTGATTAGACCAAATATGGCCGCTCGAGCACACTCGGCCTACACAGCCGGTAAGTGTGCAGCAGCGACCCTCGCCAGGCGCTGCCCCGTCTCTACCCTCTGGGGCACCACCTGATATTTACTTCCTGTAGAGGTACGCTGCTCTTCCTTAGAGGTTGGCCCTGGGGCTGCTCTAGTTATCCCTCAAGAGGCGGGCTCCGGGAATGGCTGCTGCTTCTATCAGAGCAGTCTTGTCCGGGGCATAATGGTCGACGCCTCACAGTGCTCAAGAGAGAACTTGATAAACACCTCCAAATGATACCTGATCAACCAGGCTGTAATTCATACGTCAGGCTGCGAGCAGCCGCGTCCAACAGCCTAAATTATCAGACCATCAACCAGGCTTAGTCAGAGACCGGGGCGCAGGGACGTTGATCCTCGAAATCAACGCAAGAGGTCCAGGAGCTGGAGACAGACTGTGGGGTGGTGACTGATAGGTATGAGTGACCGGATAGAAGGGGACTGAAGAGTGTGTCGACCAGATCAGTGACCACATACGAATTGTGCGATGGAACAGAAGGCGATTTACAGACTCGTAGAAGGAAGGTTAAATGGTACAGGAGAATAGGGTACTTTGGGGACGGAACAGTAGGTAGAATGGGAGGACAAGGAGCCCAGAGGCTGGAACCCCACCCATTGGCAAATGCGTGGGGAATAATGTCGAGATGCAGACCATTATGTTGACAAATTACCATTAATTTTTACCATTATTTTTACCATTAAATTACCATTATGTTGACAAATTTATGAGTGTCATGTAGATCACTGCAACTCAATAGCGCCATGATGCAGAAACAATCATGTAGAGCTTCTTCACTTGTCATGCCTCTCGAGGTCGTCGGTCCAAAAGGGTCACCACCGGTCACCTCCAAAACCACCCACCCGTTTGAGGCCAAGACGTTGGAAGGCAACCCTTGTAAAATGTTTCGATCTCAATGAGCTAATCCCTTATACTTGAGATACATTATAAGTTCCGAGGGAGATAAAACTACTGGAAGTGAAACTACAGAAAGGAGAGCATCAGGAAAAGATTACAAAATAAATGATGAAATACAAAACTCGCAAAACGAGTACAGAAGGCGAGCAATATTAACCTATTGTTTCAACAAACAATGCATTGAGATCAAGAACAAGAACGCACAGGATCCAATATATAAATACAACTGTACAATAAGGCAAACAGAGGCAGTAAAAAGGGCCAAAAATGACAACGTCAGAATCAGGAAGGAAGCGGAGAGGCAGCTGGAAAATGACATAATTCCTTTTGTCGGAGACAGGAAGCCTGTTATTCTTATCCTCGTTCGATCCGCTCACCAATATTTACGTTTTCTATGCATCGGACTCAATAGGTTAGGTGTGTTGCTTAGGTTAGCAGGTTGGATTTTTGACGGAGTGGCAGACTGAGAGGGTGTGTGTGTGTGTGTGTGTGTGTGTGGTGTGTGGTGTGTGTGTGTGTGTGTGTGTGTGTGTGTGTGTGTGTGTGTGTGTGTGTGTACTCACCTAGTTGTACTCACCTAGTTGTGCTTGCGGGGGTTGAGCTCTGGCTCTTTGGTCCCGCCTCTCAACCGTCAATCAACAGGTGTACAGTTTCCTGAGCCTAATGGGCTCTATCATATCTACATTTGAAACTGTGTATGGAGTCAGCCTCCACCACATCGCTTCCTAATGCATTCCATTTGTCAACCACTCTGACACTAAAAAAGTTCTTTCTAATATCTCTGTGGCTCATTTGGGCACTCAGCTTCCACCTGTGTCCCCTAGTGCGTGTGCCCTTGTGTTAAACAGCCTGTCTTTATCACCCTGTCGATTCCCCTGAGAATCTTGAATGTGGTGATCATGTCCCCCCTAACTTCTGTCTTCCAACGAAGTGAGGTTTAATTCCTGCAGTCGCTCCTCGTAGCTCATACCTCTCAGCTCGGGTACTAGTCTGGTGGCAAACCTTTGAACCTTTTCCAGTTTAGTCTTATGCTTGACTAGATAGGGACTCCATGCTGGAGCCGCATACTCCAGGATTGGTCTGACATATGTGGTATATAATGTTCTGAAAGATTCCATTACACAAGTTTCTAAAGGCCGTTCTTATGTTAGCCAACCTGGCATATGCTGCTGATGTTATCCTCTGATATGAGCTTCAGGGGACAGGTCTGGCGTGATATCAACCCCCAGGTCTTTCTCTCTCTCTGACTCTTGAAGTATTTCATCTCCCAAATGATACCTTGTATCTGGTCTCCTGCTTCCTACCCCTATCTTCATTACATTACATTTGCTTGGGTTAAACTCTAACAGCCATTTGTTCGACCATTCCTGCAGCTTGTCCAGGTCTTGTGTGTGTGTGTGGTGTGTGTGTGTGTGTGGTGTGTGTGTGTGTGTGTGTGTGTGTATTCACTTAGTTGTATTCACTTAGTTGTATTTTACGGGGGTTGAGCTTTGCTCTTTCGGCCCGCCTCTCAACTGTCAGTCAACTGTTTACTAACTACACTAACTACTTTTTTTTTTTTTTCCCACACCACACACACACACACACCCCAGGAAGCAGCCCGTGACAGCTGACTAACTCCCAGGTACCTATTTACTGCTAGGTAACAGGGCATTCAGGTAAAAGAAACTTTGCCCATTTGTTTCTGCCGGGTGCGGGAATCGAACCCGCGCCACAGAATTATAAGTCCTGCGCGATATCCACCAGGCTACCTGGCCCCTGTATGTGTGTGTGTGTGTGTGTGTGTGTGTTGTGTGTGTGTGTGTGTGTGTGTGTGTGTGTGTGTGTGTGTGTGTGTGTGTGTGAAAAGAGAACCAGCAGGGTTCCGTAGGGAGCGGCGCAAGGATCACTGCTGTTACTGATCTGTGTAAATAACCTTCCGAAAGAGGTAGGAACGATGCACAACTGGTGTAAAGACCAAAGAGTCTCTGTAGCGCAGTGGTAACATGCTCGCCTGTCACCCTGCGAGTGACATTGACCAGGGTTCGAGTCCTGGCAGGTATGGATCGACTGGGCGTCAATTCTTAAACTGTTCGCCGGGTCGTAGACCAAAGAAAACTAACAGTTTACCAGTGATATCAACTGGTTATCTAAGTGCTTTTCTGACAGTCTATGTTATGTCAATGTATCATAATGTACCCTTTAGCACAATTCTTGTACCCCCAATAGATGAAATTGTACATATGTTGACCAGACCACACACCAGAAGGTGAAGGGACGACGACGTTTCGGTCCGTCCTGGACCATTCTCAAGTCGATTGTGTGTGGTCACACAATCTTCTAGTGTGACCTTCACCTTCTAGTGTGTGGTCTGGTTAATGTACATATGTTGGTTACATTGTATAACCATATGACCAAGTCTGTAGTGGAGAGTTAACTGAATACCAATAAATCAACAAACTATAGATGTCATATAATATTCAACTCAGAGGCGCCTTGTTACTAATATCGCTGGGCTGCCTGAGTCAATACTTGCTTCTCCATCACTAATTTTTGAGTCACTTTATATCAATATAATATTTAACAATACGTGCGGTTATACGTTTTTAAAACAACTTCTCACACTTCGTCTGGGATACTTCGTTCTTGCATGTTAGAATGACCTGGAGTTTTGGGACTTAGTCTAACAGGCTGTTGCTTGATCTGCTCGTATTCACACGTATCCACAGCTTGGTTAATCCGGCACTCTTGCAGGAACATGTCTAACCTTCTCTTGAATACTTCCACTTGTATACCGGCAATATTTCTTATGTTTGCCAGTAATAACAAGAACTTTTATTTATGATAAATCATGAGGTCATACAATAGGTTCGAACCCGTGTCCCTTGGCTCTCCAGACACTGACTCTCGGTAACTTTCAATGAACCATATAATCTTATGATAAATGACTACTCTTCCCTGTTCATCTTTTGCCCCTTCCACTTACTACTTCTTTCCCTCTCCTCTCTTTATCTCCTCTTCCACCTGCCCGCATTCTGTACTTTCTACACATCCTTCTCCCCTCATCCTTCTATTCCTTGCCTGTCCTCCTCCCCTCCCTCTTTCCTTAATCTTCTCTTGATTAGCATCTTAAAAGCACTACAATCACCTTGTGTTTCTGATTGTTCAATACATCACTGAACTATATGTTTAACACATCTCTAACCCTGTCCATGGAGGACATAAGAAAATGTATATATGCTGGTTAGCATTGTAAATGTCCTGCCACGTCTGTGGTAGAAAATAATAACACGATCACCACCCCTTCCTCTTCCCCTTCCATTACCCTAACACTCTTCCCTTTCATTCTTCCTCCTTTCCCCTCTGTTTCCTCTCCCCCTTTCTCTTCCCATTACCTCCCATTTAACTCCTCCTGTTCTTCATTTTCTACAAATTGGCTTTTCCTTTTATTATTTATCTATTACTTCTCCAACCACATTATACACGAATCATTAACGAAATTATAATCAATATTTGTCAATGCTTCATTTGTTTAACTTTGGACATTCCTTTACTGCCCAGCCAGTCCCAAGTGGACGGCAGAATTGCAACATCGCCACCAATTTCCAGATTCGCAATTAAGCAGCTTGTCTCCAAACACATCTTGCAAGAGAAATTAATCTCCAATATCCCACAAAAACCACCCGACCACCAGTCCCGACTGACCGCGCACACTTACCATTATCGCGAACAAACAAGATGTTTTATTGGTCGAGTTTTTTCTTATACCAGGATTGTTGAATCGTCTTCATAGACTCTCGACAGTCTCTTCACAGTCCTCGAAGACTGTCAGTCAGTCATTGTGTTCCTAGGTAGCACCCATCATTACGCGGGTTATGGTCATCCATACGCGGGTTATGGTCATCCATACGCGTGTTATGGTCATCCATACGTGTGTTATGGTCATCCATACGCGTGTTATGGTCATCCATACGCGGGTTATGGTCATCCATACGCGGGTTATGGTCATCCATACGCGTGTTATGGTCATCCATACGCGGGCTATGCCCATCCATACCCGGGCTATGCCCATCCATACCCGGGCTATGCCCATCCATACGCGGGCTATGTCCATCCATACGTCTCCCATACCCTGTAGCTCCCGCTCACAATACCCACCTAACCCATAAACAATACGCACATACCCACACAAATACCTACACGCAATACCCAACCCCACCACAATACCCAGACAGATACCCAACTACACACACTGCAACATACTAGAGTCGCAGAAATGTTGGGAAATACTCGTCCCCAATAGCGGGGGGGGTTGACAGGTGGAATGTCTGACGGAGGAAGTTATGGAAGCCACCTCCATCCATAACTGTAAGGCCAGATTCGACAAAGAATTCAAACGTCAAAATATTTCAATTATAACGGTACAACAAGGGCAGTAGGCGGGATATAAGGAGCTCGACCTCACTCCCCGGTAGATGTTGATAGGCAAGTACAAATAGGTAAGTACGCATGCATCCACCAACCATCACCATCCACTCATCCATCACTCATCCATCACCCACTCTCCCCCCCCCCTATCCACAGGATGAACCAATAACGGGTAGTAAACAACCGAAATTCCTCCCCTCTCCCCCCCAAAAAATATATATATATATATAAATACAAAATTCATAACTAAACAACATTAACCTAGATAATTTCAAAATCCTCCGGACCAGGATTTATCATTTACCAAACTACTTACGAAACCTGTACATCTTTCCTCAATCATGGCATACTTGTTTACATCAATTAAACAGTTTGAGCTCCGAAGCACTACGAGGTTGTTTATAACAATAATAACCTCGGGTTGTGAAGCTCAAAACTAATAAGCTGTTTAATAAATGTAAACAAAGCCGTCATGATTGTGGACAGATGTACAGGTTTCGTAAGTACTTGTATTATGAAATATCTCTCATGCCAGTAGCTATGGCAGTACTTGTGGCAGTGTGGGTCCTGCCAGTAGCCACGACAGTACTTGTGGCCGTGTGAGTCCTGCCAGTAGCCACGACAGTACTTGTGGCAGTGTGGGTCCTGCCAGTAGCCACGACAGTACTTGTGGCAGTGTGGGTCCTGCCAGCAGCCACGACAGTACTTGTGGCAGTGTGGGTCCTGCCAGTAGCCACGACAGTACTTGTGGCAGTGTGGGTCCTGCCAGTAGCCACGACAGTACTTGTGGCAGTGTGGGTCCTGCCAGTAGCCACGTCAGTACTTGTGGCAGTGTGGGTCCTGCCAGTAGCCACGACAGTACTTGTGGCAGTGTGGGTCATGCCAGTACCCACCACAGTACTTGTGGCAGTGTGGGTCCTGCCAGTAGCCACGACAGTACTTGTGGCAGTGTGGGTCATGCCAGTACCCACGACAGTACTTGTGGCAGTGTGGGTCCTGCCAGTAGCCACGACAGTACTTGTGGCAGTGTGGGTCATGCCAGTACCCACGACAGTACTTGTGGCAGTGTGGGTCCTGCCAGTACCCACCACAGTACTTGTGGCAGTGTGGGACATGCCAGTAGCCACGACAGTACTTGTGGCAGTGTGGGTCATGCCAGTACCCACGACAGTACTTGTGGCAGTGTGGGTCATGCCAGTAGCCACGACAGTACTTGTGGCAGTGTGGGTCCTGCCAGTACCCACCACAGTACTTGTGGCAGTGTGGGTCATGCCAGTACCCACGACAGTACTTGTGGCAGTGTGGGACATGCCAGTAGCCACGACAGTACTTGTGGCAGTGTGGGTCATGCCAGTACCCACGACAGTACTTGTGGCAGTGTGGGTCATGCCAGTACCCACCACAGTACTTGTGGCAGTGTGGGTCATGCCAGTACCCACCACAGTACTTGTGGCAGTGTGGGTCATGCCAGTACCCACCACAGTACTTGTGGCAGTGTGGGTCATGCCAGTACCCACCACAGTACTTGTGGCAGTGTGGGTCATGCCAGTACCCACCACAGTACTTGTGGCAGTGTGGGTCATGCCAGTACCCACGACAGTACTTGTGGCAGTGTGGGTCATGCCAGTACCCACCACAGTACTTGTGGCAGTGTGGGTCATGCCAGTACCCACCACAGTACTTGTGGCAGTGTGGGTCATGCCAGTACCCACCACAGTACTTGTGGCAGTGTGGGTCATGCCAGTACCCACCACAGTACTTGTGGCAGTGTGGGTCATGCCAGTACCCACCACAGTACTTGTGGCAGTGTGGGTCATGCCAGTACCCACCACAGTACTTGTGGCAGTGTGGGTCATGCCAGTACCCACGACAGTACTTGTGGCAGTGTGGGTCCTGCCAGTAGCCATGGTAACACCAGCCAGGTACCAAGCCCAGGTAGGTAGCGAGCTCATCAACATACTAATAAGAGGTCACCTTGACAACAAGCATTACCTCCCGCCGCCATCGCCGGTGGCTGGCTGATGCAGCCTCCGTCAAACTGCAAGATCATGGACGTTCTTCCTGTGCTCCCGCTTCCTACCAGCGATCCCTATCACAGCAAAGGGCGAAATAATTGAAGATATTCTTCTCTGCATTTCAGGAGCGGGTCGTGAAATAAGACCTGTTTTTTCTTAACAAATAAGACATAAGATGCCCCCTGTTTTTGCTTAATACTGTCAGGCAAAACTGTGTTTGCCTGATGTTTAGGCGAGTGGGGAAACACGCGCACGCACGCCCGCAAACACACGCGCAAGCAGACGCATGAGCGTGTGCGTTAAGG
>WNGS01163813.1:10829422-10845300 GCA_020271785.1 Procambarus virginalis
CCTAGCGGGTTTTCTTCCTATTGGGGATGGTCCGCTGCTATGGCGGTGTGTCCACTCACAGGATGATGGCGCTGCCCAATACTGTCACTATGGCGGTGTGGTCCACTCACAGGATGAGTGGCGCTGCCCAATACTGTCACTATGGCGGTGTGTCACTCACAGATGAGTGGCGCTGCCCAATACTGTCACTATGGCGGTGTGTCCACTCACAGGATGAGTGGCGCTGCCCAATACTGTCACTATGGCGGTGTGTCCACTCACAGGATGAGTGCGCTGCCCAATACTGTCACTATGGCGGTGTGTCACTCACAGGATGAGTGGCGCTGCCCAATACTGTCACTATGGCGGTGTGTCCACTCACAGGATGAGTGGCGCTGCCCAATACTGTCACTATGGCGGTGGTCCACTCACAGGATGATGGGCGCTGCCCAATACTGTCACTATGGCGGTGTGTCCACTCACAGATGAGTGGCGCTGCCCAATACTGTCACTATGGCGGTGTGTCCACTCACAGGATGAGTGGCGCTGCCCAATACTGTCACTATGGCGGTGTGTCCACTCACAGGATGAGTGGCGCTGCCCAATACTGTCACTATGGCGGTGTGTCCACTCACAGGATGAGTGGCGCTGCCCAATACTGTCACTATGGCGGTGTGTCCACTCACAGGATGAGTGGCGCTGCCCAATACTGTCACTATGGCGGTGTGTCCACTCACAGGATGAGTGCGCTGCCCAATACTGTCACTATGGCGGTGTGTCCACTCACAGGATGAGTGGCGCTGCCCAATACTGTCACTATGGCGGTGTGTCCACTCACAGGATGAGTGGCGCTGCCCAATACTGTCACTATGGCGGTGTGTCCACTCACAGGATGAGTGGCGCTGCCCAATACTGTCACTATGGCGGTGTGTCCACTCACAGGATGAGTGGCGCTGCCCAATACTGTCACTATGGCGGTGTGTCCACTCACAGGATGAGTGGCGCTGCCCAATACTGTCACTATGGCGGTGTGTCCACTCACAGGATGAGTGGCGCTGCCCAATACTGTCACTATGGCGGTGTGTCCACTCACAGGATGAGTGACGCTGCCCAATACTGTCACTATGGCGGTGTGTCCACTCACAGGATGAGTGGCGCTGCCCAATACTGTCACTATGGCGGTGTGTCCACTCACAGGATGAGTGGCGCTGCCCAATACTGTCACTATGGCGGTGTGTCCACTCACAGGATGAGTGGCGCTGCCCAATACTGTCACTATGGCGGTGTGTCCACTCACAGGATGAGTGACGCTGCCCAATACTGTCACTATGGCGGTGTGTCCACTCACAGGATGAGTGACGCTGCCCAATACTGTCACTATGGCGGTGTGTCCACTCACAGGATGAGTGACGCTGCCCAATACTGTCACTATGGCGGTGTGTCCACTCACAGGATGAGTGGCGCTGCCCAATACTGTCACTATGGCGGTGTGTCCACTCACAGGATGAGTGGCGCTGCCCAATACTGTCACTATGGCGGTGTGTCCACTCACAGGATGAGTGGCGCTGCCCAATACTGTCACTATGGCGGTGTGTCCACTCACAGGATGAGTGGCGCTGCCCAATACTGTCACTATGGCGGTGTGTCCACTCACAGGATGAGTGACGCTGCCCAATACTGTCACTATGGCGGTGTGTCCACTCACAGGATGAGTGACGCTGCCCAATACTGTCACTATGGCGGTGTGTCCACTCACAGGATGAGTGGCGCTGCCCAATACTGTCACTATGGCGGTGTGTCCACTCACAGGATGAGTGACGCTGCCCAATACTGTCACTATGGCGGTGTGTCCACTCACAGGATGAGTGGCGCTGCCCAATACTGTCACTATGGTGGTGTGTCCACTCACAGGATGAGTGACGCTGCCCAATACTGTCACTATGGCGGTGTGTCCACTCACAGGATGAGTGACGCTGCCCAATACTGTCACTATGGCGGTGTGTCCACTCACAAGATGAGTGACGCTGCCCAATACTGTCACTATGGCGGTGTGTCCACTCACAGGAGGAGTGGCGCTGCCCAATAAACTAGCCCCTCGGGCAAAATTAAAAACAAAAAACCTACGCCAGACACGTCTCCTATATGCATCTATAATACCCCGAGGATTGCCGACTTTGTATACCCTTTCACTTACAATTCCCTGCCCATTATCTCCTTATAACAGCAGAGGAAGATCCCTGTAAGGTGGTGGAGGGCAGGGTGCCGGCAGGGTTAGTGCCGTCGTCAAGAAATATATGTGTCGATTGTCGGCATCCGAACACAAGTTTATGCGACACCCGACGCCTGTCTTGAACTTGTAAGTGGATAGTTACAGCCAGGGTCTATCATTTATGTGAATTGTTTACCTTTTTTTATGTAATGGATGTAAATCGTTCGCACACACACACTGGTATGTAGAGATTATTTCACACGTGGAAATAATGTGATGATTTTTTTTTTACCTATGTTTACCATATTGACCAGCGGATACGACGCATACTTTAGTATGCATACATACATACATACATACATACATACATACATACATACATACATACATACATACATACATACATACATACATACATACATACCACCTTCCCAATATATTGTATTTACATACACAAAATCATACGTTTTCCCCCTAAAGAACCACTTGAAAATCCCTTTCAATAAATTTACAATAAAACTTTTTGCTCCGACAAAATATCCTCATAAATGAGGTGCGGCGGATACCCCAGCAGCCAGTTCACTTCATCTGCCACAACGTACAAAATACAACGTCCTAACCAAATCAGAAACGTACGAACCCAAGCCACCCCCCCTAACCTAACCAACCGAAGCATAGACTTTACGAACCCATCATGCTCTCCAGTAACACGTCTTTATGGAGTTACCATCGTACCATATGCGACGTGCTATGATGACTTTTGTGTTTAGCTGCTAGTCTGCCCGAAACGTCTGGTGACTGAAAATTGTCCATGAAAATGTATAAATAAATCAACTTGGTTTAATCCGGTTGATTCGTTTAAACAGTAAAGCAATTACGGATTGAGTAAAGCAGTTCGTCAGTAACTTATACCTTCATAAGGTGATGATTTAGACCCTTAATTACCTCTCGTAGGCAACATGACACAAACAGTGTCTTTAATGATAATGCCTGACGATTGTTGAAGACTGGTGATGGATTGTTGAAGACTGGTGATGGATTGTTGAAGACTGGTGATGGATTGTTGAAGACTGGTGATGGATTGTTGATGACTGGTGATGGATTGTTGAAGACTGGTGATGGATTGTTGAAGACTGGTGATGGATTGTTGAAGACTGGTGATGGATTGTTGAAGACTGGTGATGGATTGTTGATGACTGGTGATGGATTGTTGATGACTGGTGATGGATTGTTGATGACTGGTGATGGATTGTTGATGACTGGTGATGGATTGTTGAAGACTGGTGATGGATTGTTGATGACTGGTGATGGATTGTTGATGACTGGTGATGGATTGTTGAAGACTGGTGATGGATTGTTGATGACTGGTGATGGATTGTTGAAGACTGTGAACTGTATGGAATTGATGGATGGACTGTTGAAAACTGATGGATGGATTACTTGACTGATGGATGGATTGGGACAGCCATAAAGAGACTATCAGGAAGAGTCAACCACGAAAGAACAGCATGCAAAGGAAAGTCTGGAAAGGAGAGCCTGTAAGGAAAGTCTGGAATGGGTAGGGAGGAAAGGGAGATCCTAACAAACCTGTGTACACCCCACACCTGCCAGACCTGTGTACACCCCCCATACCTGCCAGACCTGTGTACACCCCCCCATACCTGCCAGACCAGAGTACACCTGTGTAGTACACCAAGACGTACAGGATCTAGCCACCGTGGTCGCCTGGTGACCCCAGGGAGCGCGGCCAGCATCCCGGAGCGAGGTGCTGGCCGCTAGAACCTTCAGTATTTCACTTATATATTCAGAGGAGCCTGCCTGACACCAAGCAAGGGCCCAACTCTTGCTTGATAACCGCCACCGAGTGCATGATTCACCACCCGTGTGCAGTCGCCATTTATTGCTTCTAGAACTCCAACACTGACCATCAGACGTGCAATGTTATAGCTCCGGTTATCTTAGTTATTATTGACCATCAGACGTGCAATGTTATAGCTCCGGTTATCTTGGTTATTATTGACCATCAGACGTGCAATGTTATAGCTCCGGTTATCTTAGTTATTATTGACCATCAGACGTGCAATGTTATAGCTCCGGTTATCTTGGTTATTATTGACCATCAGACGTGCAATGTTATAGCTCCGGTTATCTTAGTTATTATTGACCATCAGACGTGCAATGTTATAGCTCCGGTTATCTTGGTTATTATTGACCATCAGACGTGCAATGTTATAGCTCCGGTTATCTTAGTTATTATTGACCATCAGACGTGCAATGTTATAGCTCCGGTTATCTTAGTTATTATTGACCATCAGACGTGCAATGTTATAGCTCCGGTTATCTTAGTTATCTTGAGGTTATTTCGGGCTTAGCGTCCCCGCGGCTCGGTCCTCGACCAGGCCTTCTTTTTGTTACAACCCCCAGGAAGCAGCCCGTAGCAGCTGTCTAACTCCCAGGTACCTATTTACTGCTAGGTGAACAGATGCATCAGGGTGAAAGAAACTTTGCCCATTTTGTTTCCGCCTCCACCGGGGATCGAACCCGGAAACTTAGGACTACGAATCCCGAGCGCTGTCCACTCAGCCGTCAGGCCCCCGGTCACCATTCTTCAATAATAACTTTTACACCCATAGTCGAGGTCTTCCCCCCCCCCCCCCCTGTGACAGGGACAAGTCTTAGAAGGATCAAAAACTTCACATTATGAACGTAGAGATAAAAAAAATGAATTCAATATGTAATGAACTTATGTTAATGTAATTGTTACTTGCAGTCTAATTATGATAATTAAGATAATTATGATAATTGTGATTAAGGTTAATGTAATGATCATATTCAGTAGGCTGTTATTTAGTGTGCATCCCTGGAAACACAAACCGAAACTGTCTCTATTTTCCGCTTGTTACAAATTGTAATAAAGTTGTTACATCTTGGCGTAACGTGTTTATGACGAATTAGAGCGTTGTTACAACTTGCTATATTGGTTGTTATAACTGGTTAGGAAGTGTTAAAAACCTGTTCGAACGTTGTACCAACGTCGTAGTTTCGGTGTGTGTTTGGCGGGGCAGGATTATGTGATGCCCTTCTGGGTCTTGTATTGAGAGAGGGATAGTAATTGCCCCCTTCCTGCACTTGTAATAAAGAAGGGTAGTAATCGCCCCTTGAGGGACTTGCAACAAGGTAGTGATAGCTAAAGATGCACCATTCCATTGAGATGTACCTTACTAACTCAAATATTCTTGTACTTCACCCTTCGGCCAATCTGGAAATCAACGCAACTCTCCAAGCTTCTCGTATTTACACCCTCGTCCATCATATCTCTGCCGCACCTCTCAGGTAGCAGCCTCCATCCAGGTGTTCCGGCAAACCAGAGTTTAGTAGGCACTCTACCCCCTGATGTCTTTATTTACTGTATTGTTTCCAAGATGGCTGACAACTACTGCAACTCTAACGATCCCACTTAAGGTCATTAGGTGGAGTGAATTATCTCAGATCATAAGTGTTCGAACACAGATCCCGTGCTGTATTAACAGTGCAGATTTGTTTCCCCTCGTATTATACCTTGAAGCACAGGAGCAGACGACTGCTGACTCCTGTTAGCTGGCTGAGAGCTTTCCCTTCCCATAGCTCATGGTAAGCCTTACCCTACTAGTTTTACACACAGGTGGGTACAGGAGCAGACGACTGCTGACTCCTGTTAGCAGGCTGAGAGCTTTCCCTTCCCATAGCTCATGGTAAGCCTTACCCTACTAGTTTTACACACAGGTGGGTACAGGAGCAGACGACTGCTGACTCCTGTTAGCTGGCTGAGAGCTTTCCCTTCCCATAGCTCATGGTAAGCCTTACCCTACTAGTTTTTCCCTGGGCCACCCAGTACAGACTGGTAGAAGAGCATGAAGACCCAGTACTGACTGGTAGAAGAGTCTGAAGACCCAGTACTGACTGGTAGAATAGTCTGAAGACCCAGTACTGACTGGTAGAAGAGTATGAAGACCCAGTACTGACCATACTGTACTGGAGGCAGCGCTGTGAAGACCCTGAGCCAGGTTGCGATGCGCCGCCGGGAGATGAAGGAGATAATACCCACTTGTGGGCAAGTGGAAGCTGATAACAGATTTGTTAAGCCCGTCGACCTCGCTAATAATACACGCATTCCACAAATTATCAAACATTATGTTGCGCGGGAAGGGAGGGAGGGAGGAAGATGATTGAACGCCAGTCGCAGTGCGGGAGGGAAGGAGACAGGGACGGAGGAAAAGGAGGGAATAGAGAACGAGAGGGGGGGAAGACGGCGTGAGGGTCATCCACCAACACTCAGAAGACATAACATTAACTAAATGGATAGCTATTATAGAGACAAGCATAGAGGAAGACGCCTCCGTAGCTCACCACCTAACACTCCCACACCTCCCCAGCCACTCACCTTCCCAGCCACCTATAACCATCTCTTATAACCTACAACACACAGCAAGATGGACTAACGAGCGTACAAGACTACAACGCTAACTACAGGATGACCTGCAAGAGTTATGCAGAACAGAGCACATTCAAAACGGGACGATCTAATCAGTCAAACTCACGACAATTCTGGAGGGAGTAAGAAACCTGTCGGAAGCCTCAACCGGGGAAACATCGCACAGCAAAGACGCTTCCAGAAACACTTTACTAGGACAGAGAAAAGTACTTTATAAAGTACTGGGAAAAGCATTCAGTATAGTCCCTGAGAAAAATGTCAGCCTCTGACATTTTGTCAGACATCAGCCTGGTTGATACCTGATCAACCAGGCTGTGGCTCATACGTCAGGCTGCGAGCAGCCGAGTCAACAGCCTGGTTGACCAGTCCAGCAACCAGGAGGCCTGGTCGACGAAAGGCCGCGGGGACGCTAAGTCCCGGAAGCACCTCAAGGTAGCACCTTACCTCAAGGTAACCTCAAGGTAACCTCAAGGTAAGGTTCTGTCCCACCAATAGAGAAAATACGGTGACTAATTAATGTGAATAACAGTACCTAGTCATCATGTAAGGTAAGTTAACAAGTAAATTACTGTGTACACTGATAGTAAAGCTGATGATAGTTAATGACCACTATACATGATAACTAACTAACCAGTAACTGCCAACCGCTGCCCCACAAAGCTGTAAATTACTACCATTCAATTTCTTTCTTTATTATGCACCCCATACCCATCCCGTGGGCGGTGGTGTAAAGGATTACAGAGGCACATAATCGGTTCAGGAACTGAACCCTCTAGTTCGTTTAGCTAAGCAAATAACAATTACTACCAACGCTAACCATATAACTGAACAACATCACCAATGAATGCCACCTTTGAAACACTTAACCACCGAAGACCTCCAAAAGCCTAATAGTCATTCCAATAACAAGGCTCCGGGAACTAGCAAAACAACAAATTAGTATTGCCTAACCTTCCAGTAACTGCAACCCATCTTCTTGAGGTTATCTTGAGATGATTTCGGGCTCCACCCCCAGGAAGCAGCCCGTGACAGCTGACTAACACCCAGGTACCTATTTTACTGCTAGGTAACAGGGGCATACGGTGAAAGAAACTCTGACCCATTGTTTCTCGCCGGCGCCTGGGATCGAACCCAGGACCACAGGATCACAAGTCCAGCGTGCTGTCCGCTCGGCCGACCGGCTCCCCACAATACACAATTCCAAGATCAAAAAGACTAGAACACACCCCCCCCCCAAATACAATTAACACAAAAATAAACCTTTTAGGAGAACATCAAAACTTGCAAATGAGCATCTTAGCGTGGGTATGTGAACACCACACAGTATTCATCTATAGACATCCATTATGTTGAAACTCACGTGAAGAACAACACACACACGCTCGAAGCTCCTTGCAAGACAGCAAGGTCAGCTTAGCTACGGACCTTGATGAGGAGCTGAGAACCAGCTGAGAAGCTGCAGGGGTCACAGCTGTAACTGTGCATGTTATACTGCCCCTGGCAGCAGCACTGTGTCACCACTACACCACCACCAACAGTGCTCTTGCACACAGCTCTCTTCTCGCTCCTACACTCACCTCTCTGTTTAATTATCAATAATTGGCAACTATGAACTTATATGAAACACAACGCCACTCTTCCGGCAAAACCATCCCATCCCTCCATCTCATTCTCCCTCCCTTCCTCCCTCCCTTTCTCCCATTCACCCTCCCTTCCTCCCCCACTATCTTTCACACACACACACACACACACACACACACACACACACACACACACACACACACACACACACACACACACACACACACACACACACATACACACACCTAAACAACCAATCAGCACTTCTCCCGCTCTCAACGAGGATCTAGCCACCGGCAGAACTAACCACCTCACGGCAGCAAACAATAAGGCACTACGGGCTCACCATAGCCCGTGCTACTTGGAACTTCTTGTTCCAGGTAGCGAATCTTTAACAACAACAACAGCAAACAATTTCCAGCGCTCACTTGACCCCCCCTACCCCCCCCCCCCCCACAACTAATCCCCCGTTGGGTGATCACGTCCCAAACAACTCATTATATTGACTTCGACTCGCCCCTGGACCCATACGTCCAGCGACACAAACTATTGAAAACAATCCTATTTAAGTTTCCCCCCTTTCTGATCTATCCTAGAAAGGTCATCTCACAAATGACACACTGGATAGTTGGGCGAAACAGAAGAACGTGAAGGAGCAGACACAGAAGAAGGCAAAGAAAGATAAGCAATAAGAGAAAGGTAAACCGAAGGTTGGCCAACACATCTCTGGAAGACAATCCGGTGTAAACTCACACAACGAGTCTGCGGTACGAGTCAAAAACCACTTTTATTCTATATATGTCGTTTAGAATAATTCTCCCATTAGTCAAAAGCCACTAAGGTCATAAGCAATGTGTGTGGTTTACACCGGATAGTATTCCAGTGTTTCTCCAGAATCCAGAGTGAGCACATTTATTTATATACAGGAGCAGACGACTGCTGACTCCTGTTAGCTGGCTGAGAGCTTTCCCTTCCCATAGCTCATGGTAAGCCTTACGCTACTAGTTTTACACACAGGTGGGTACAGGAGCAGACGACTGCTGACTCCTGTTAGCAGGCTGAGAGCTTTCCCTTCCCATAGCTCATGGTAAGCCTTACCCTACTAGTTTTACACACAGGAGGGTACAGGAGCAGACGACTGCTGACTCCTGTTAGCTGGCTGAGAGCTTTCCCTTCCCATAGCTCATGGTAAGCCTTACCCTACTAGTTTTACACACAGGTGGGTACAGGAGCAGACGACTGCTGACTCCGGTTAGCAGGCTGAGAGCTTTCCCTTCCCATAGCTCATGGTAAGCCTTACCCTACTAGTTTTACACACAGGTGGGTACAGGAGCAGACGACTGCTGACTCCTGTCAGCAGGCTGAGAGCTTTCCCTTCCCATAGCTCATGGTAAGCCTTACCTTACTAACCCGGCAGAGTGGTGAGCGTCCGTGACTCTCAATCCAGACCTAAACCTAACCTAACCTAACCTAACCTGGATTCGATTCAAATGAACAGAGTTTCTTTCACATGATGCCTCTGTTCATCTAACAGTAAATAGGTATATGAGATTAAGATAGCTTTTTTGGGCTGTTCAAGAAATTATTCGTCTTTACATTCAAGAACTGTTCATAACGAAAAGTACTTAAATAATTAGTTCAGGTGGCCTTACAATATTTCCACTTTGTTTTGTTTTCTATAAATGTTTACAAAAATCGGTGGATATACAGAGAATCATTTACATCTTTGTTGATACGAATCATAATTCCTAACTCGATCCGGCCTCTAATACGTCTCATTGTGTAGGTTATAGTGCCAGAGTACAAATTATAAAGCACTATGAAAAGAAAGTGACTCACAGATATCCACACTTTCTATATACCGGTTGGTTGGGTTAGGTGGGTTACTTGGGTTCGTGCGCTTCTGGTTTAGAACGTTATATTTAGTACGTTGTGACAAATAGAAAGAGACCGAGCTGCGCAGCTGATCATAACCTTGCAAAGAAACTTAGAGAATTATTCCCAGCAATTAAAACCTTTAATATGAGGTGTTTTGTGAGGAAAAATTGACCTACATTTCACCCAGAACAATAATATCGAGGTTCTCTTCATCACTTAAAGTGACAGGAGATGTGGAAGAGAAAGCCAGGAGGAAGAGGAGGGAATTATGAAAGGAAAGCACCAAGCCTTTACGACTATATAGCACTGGGAAAGGGCCAGAATAAGGATTTGGGATGAGACGGGGGGAAGGAATGGTGCCCAACCACTTGTGGACGGTCGGGGATTGAACGCCGACCTGCATGAAGCGAGACCTAGAAGTGGTTGGAACCAGATTAGGAGGAGAGGCAGTGAATTAGGAGAGAGACTTGAGAGAGTGGCGAGATTAGAGACAGAGAGAGAGAGAGAGAGAGAGAGAGAGAGAGAGAGAGAGAGAGAGAGAGAGAGAGAGAGAGAGAGAGAGAGAGAGAGAGAGAGAGAGAGAGAGAGAGAGAGAGAGAGAGAGAGATTTAAAGCCAGTTTTAACTTGTCTACACACTATGGTCCCTGCATGTGTGGGTTGTAATATGTTGTCACGCTGCCCACTCGGCTTTGACCCGACATATTTGTCTGAGGGACGACCTCAGAGACTACCACTTTACATAATGAGCAGAAACACAACAAGACTGGAAATTTAAGACAGCAGGAGGGAATATGAGAACAAGAAGCAGACAAGAGAAAATGAGGCAATGAGTGACAGAGTGAGCTAGGGAGAATGAGTAACACAATGAGTGGCAGTGTGAGTTATGGAGAATGAATAACATAGTGAGCATGAGGCAATGAGTGACACAGTGAGCTAGGGAGAATGAATAACACAATGAGTATGAGGCAATGAGTGACAGAGTGAGCTAAGGAGAGAACAACAAAGTGAGCTAACAAGAATGAATGACTGCATTACAGGGAATGAATGAGAAAGCATGAGACGGGAGAAATAACATACAAGTACAAAGGGAAGACAGATAACAGGGACAGAAGTCATCAAGTATTATCTTAACCAATTACGAAACCTAATGATAGAATGATCGAGTTCGTAGTTTCATCATTTGTACAGCCCGTCCTCTCCATTGTTCACAACGTGTCTAAATTGATGTACTAAACTATCCGAACCTTACCAAACCCAAGACCCACAAACAGAAAGCGGGACATAACGCCAATGATGTGAACCGCTATGATTTTAACCTCCGCTTCAATTATTTCAATTATTATTTTAACATCCGCTTCAATTATTCTGATTTATAATCAGAAAGGAACTCCGGCTTATCCCTGACACACCTCTACTTAGCTCGTCTTGAGCAGTAAACAATGTTTTATGGCTCATTTTAGTTTGGATCTATTAACCCTTAAACTGCTTCTCCCCCCCCCCCCCCCCAACCACTTTGGGTGGACAGTAGAGCGACAGTCTCGCGACATGCAGGTCGGAATTCAATCCTCGATCGTCCAAGTGGTTGGGCACAATTCCTTCCCCCCGTCCCATCCCAAATCCTTATCCTGACCCCTTCCCAGTGCTATATAGTCGTTAATGGCTTGCCGCTTTCCCCTCGATAGTTCCGTTCTCCTTCCTGTGTTCCAATCAATATATGCTATTTTCCCATTTCATATATTAATTATACTTATTTCGTTTCTTAATGTAATTTTCAGTACATCAGAGTCGATAGATTGGGCGGATTGCTTGTGTCCTAACGTTACTGATTAGGTAAATCAATTGAACTTTTTAAGGGAGTGGCAAATAGAGTAAAGAGTAGTGTACATAAGCTATCTCAGCCCCGCCAAGCAACTGATGCTGAGGAGACAGACTGTGGAACAAAAAAGATGCCGAGGTGGGAGATGAAGATGCTTGTAACCAGTTATTCTGGGTATGATACAGAGACCAGCATCCAGCCGGAGTAGGGTCTACGACCTGGGGAAAAGTATGCACTCCCCAACGTCATCACTACTCTTTTTAAACAAACCCCAGCTCAACCTAACCTGTCCTATCCTAACCCAACCCAACCCGATCCAGCCGAAGGCCTTCTAAACACTCCTATCCTAACTCGATCCAACCCGACCCAACCAACCGAAAATATGACATAAATATGATGTTTTATATATGGTGTGAGGGAGGGGGGGGGTGTATGACGTCACCATTACGTCATAATGTTTATACGTGTACAGGTTTTGGATCTACTGTTCAGACAAGGCTGGTGCCTGCGGCGTCACCACACACATCTGTGCTTGTGTGTTTGTCCAATCAAATGATCGTTCCTTCCTTACGATACGTCTTAACTGGTATTAAACTAGATTCATCAAGCATTTGTACAACCACCTACGAAACCTGTACATCTTTCCTTAATCATAGTGGCTTTATTTACATTTATTAAAAAACTTCAAGCTTGGAAAGTTCTCAACCCAAGGTAATATTGTTATTAACAACCTCTGAGTGCTTCAGACTCATAAACTGTTAAATAAATGGATATAAAGCTTAAGTGATAAGGAAAGACATACAGGTTTCGTAAATGGTTGCTTAAAATATTTGACGAGTCCTTGCCCTGGCAAGGATTCGTAGGTGCTTTACATCTTTTTTTTATCTTTATTTAAGAAAATACAATATAAATCAAATATACAAAAGTTTACAAGGCAATTATACATTACAATTCTTAGTGAACAAGTTTTCTATTAGTACAGAATATGATCTTTAAAAAACCCCTGAATGTTATACTTATTTTCCTTTAAACGATGTACAAAATTTGGAGAATAAATTTACATTAAATACAGGGGAAATCATTACATATATCGGAAGTTTCTACGACCCGATGACCTTAGACAAGAAGCTATACAATTTACTCCTGCTGCTAAGACGTTTAAGGTCAGGGACGCTCCAGCTGACGCTATGTCATGCAGGGTCGGGAATGAATGGACTTCACCATCTTAGACACGATGATAAAAACTGGACACCAGTTGGTGGCGGTGTCCACCGGTGTGTCAGACCCTTGCACCACCACCACCACCACCATCGGCTACAGTTTCCCTTTCAAAGTATGCCTCGGCCAGACTGTTGTACAGGCAACACGCGCACACATGCTATGTAAGCTGAAGCTTTGGCACCTAACATGTGGGCAGTAGTCTGTGAGCCTCTTGGTCTCAGAGCCCAAATGCGCAGAAGGCCTCAGTTACAGCCCCGCTCCTGTGCCAGGTAAGTCCACTACGGGCTCACCATAGCCCGTGCTACTTGCCCCGCTCCTGTGCGAGGTAAGTCCACTACGGGCTCACCATAGCTCGTGCTACTTGGAACTTTTTGTTCCAAGTAGCTGAATCTATAACAACAACAGAGTCCAAGCCTGCTCATACCAGAGCCCTCCTCCCCTCCACCTGGCCCACACCTGTTACTACCAGGGGCTCCAGGCCCTCTCCTACTAATACCAAAGTCCCTCATCCCCCCCCACACCTGCTACTTCCAGGGGCCCCCAGGCCCACGTCAGCTTGAATCAGTACAACTTCATTACAAACATTGTTCTTGGAAGATTCTTCCGCTTCGTAACCGCAAGATGACGTTCGTTTAAGCGATGGTTATGTTAATCTCCTTATATGATAAACTGTTCAATTGAGACAGTTCAGTCCCAGCTGCGTCTGAGTGCTAGAGACAGCATAGGCTCTTGTCCATGCTGTTAAAGTGGTAGATACTCACTCACAGGGTGAACAAGCCACCGGGTTTTTCTTCCTATTGAGGGTTCTGTAAATGCTACTATGGCAGTATGTTCACTCGAATGATGGGTCACGCTGCCCAATCAACCTGTCCTCTTACAAGGAACGACGCCTTTCCATCGTATGCGTTATATAAGGCCAAAAATCGTCGTACTATAAAATGACACGGCTGGCTAAAGTGACGTACTGTCCCGTTTTCTGTTTTGGGTCCTCTGGTAGGTTAGGAGAGGACGCTTTAAATTGACCGTTTTCCTGACGTTGGGAGTATTCCCCCGAGTGTGTGGAGTACTGAATGAACCACAGGGGGCAGTATTCCCCAAGTGTGTGTGTGGAGTACTGAATGAACCACAGGGGGCAGTATTCCCCAAGTGTGTGGAGAACTGAGTGAGCCAAAAGGCCGTATTCCCAACAATCTCAACGGGATTGCCAATCAGTATTCTCTACTGACGCCTGCAGGGTTGTGTAACAGTACCACTCAACCACTGCAATAGACTTCACTGGACTGCCCCCACATACCAAGCTGGACCCTAAAGCTTAGTGATTAGCACAGACCCTTCACAAAGTCCAGGGTTCGATTCCTGCGGCAGCAGAGATATTTTTTCAACTTTTCTTACACTTGACTCCTGTTCACCTTGCAGTAAATAGGTACATAGGAGTTAGACAACTATTGTGTGATGCATCCTGATAAAGGTCAGTGGTAGGGAGACCTCGATAAGCCTAACAGGCTTCCTGTCCCCGACAACAGAAGGGGCATGAGGGGGGGGGGGCCTGGGACGGGGGGACCAAAACAAGGGTCAAGTTACAGCAAATTCAAGTTTTTTTTAGATAATATAATGCATGGCAAGAGGAGAGAGAGTAGCTTATGGTGTGTGTACCTTCCCAAGTTACACCAGCTACACACCAGCGCTCCACACCTGCTCAACACCCGTGACGACTATATTTGATAACTTCAACTTACCCTTGGTTCGCCTTTCGGTACGTTCTTGCAGCATTTCTATATGTTCTATCCTAATAATCCTTTTGCATGCCGAGGTCGTTAACTTAACCACTTTACGAGTCCCTGGCTGTGCGAATCGATAAATTACGCCAGAAAATATAACTCTTTTTCAATCTACCAGCTAGCAATTAGGGAATAAATCACCCGGCCCAAAAAAAACGAGGGCGGCGGAGTCGGCTATCTCACTAGTAAACAAGAGCGCATCGCGCTGCCCGCGGCAACGGCATGGACGGACGCTGCTAATTCTCTTCATGGTGAAACACATTATTAATTATCATAATACATCGTTGTCTAGTAAAAATTCTTAGCTCCAAACCCCTTATTGAGGATAGTTAAGAGTTTGGTGAACCAGGTAAAGAAATTGATGCAAGTACTCGCTATCTGATGGCTGGAATTGTTGGGAAAGTCACGAATACTTACCGACGCGCGTAATCTTTTAAATAACCTTTGCATGTTAATTCCATTACAAATCGCGCGGCTCACACACACACAACCGTTGCTAATCAACGAGGCTACACCTGTCTTTATCTCCCTCTGCATCCCTCCGTATTCTTGGAAATCATAAACACAGGCCTTGAGACGAGTGTGAGAGATCGTGGCCAAAGACAGAGAGAATTGACATCATTTTGCGCAATTAAGAAGGACGTGGAGTCGTTCCAGAGACACCCCCGGCGGTAAGAGCGCAGGAGGAAGGGTTAGCAACATTGCCCTTCATCCTCCTCCTCCTCCTCCTCGTCAGCGCCAAGACTTTCGCTCGCTCACCTTCTTATCGCTCAGCTAAACTTACCACTGATATTAGCGAGACTTGTTACCGCAGCGATATCTCTCCTTCAGCAATTTGATGATTATGGCACTAGCGAGTCACTAGACATGTTGCCCCTCTCTCCAGCCCTGGCCCCTCCCTGTGCCTCCCAGGGCCCAGCCCGCCACGAACCCTCCGGCCTCGA
>WNGS01163813.1:10890745-10916462 GCA_020271785.1 Procambarus virginalis
GGCTGAAACTATACACAGTTTCAGATGTAGAATGAGAGAGCCATGTAGGCTCAGGAACCTGTACACCAGTTGATTGATAGAGGAGAGGCGGGACCAAAGAGCCAGAGCTCTCAACCCCCCAAGCACAACTAGGTGAGTGTAGGCCAGGTTGCCAGTAAGGGCGAGGGGGGGATCGACCCCCAGCAGGGAAGGGCCCACACTGGTGTCCCAGTTGTCTCCACAACCAGTGATGAACCTCTTGAGTAAGAATCTCTGGGAGACTTTCTCCTACCTGGTGTCCAGTGCTTCTCTCGTCATGGTGTGTGTGGGTGTCCATACTCCCTATTTGTCCTCGAAGGATGGAGCTGCTTAGCTCGTGGAACACGCTTTCCCGCCATCAATTGGCTAATGCAATTGGACGTCGCCTGAACCTCCACTTCCCCTATCCCCTCAAATTATAGATTGGCGTTTACTTCATTTTTCATAGTGAAATACTTCATCTCATTTTCTACACTACTTTACGGCTAGAATAAAACCTTTCTAACATCCTATGACCGTCACTGACGCGAGTGTGTGTGTTTCCCTACTTGTGCTTGCGGGGGTTGAGCTTGGTCTTTTTGGTCCCGCCTCTCACATCTCAATCAACTGGTGATACAGGTTTCTGAGCCTACTGGGCTCTATCATATCTACATTTGAAACTGTGTATGGACGTTCAGCCTCCACCACATCACACTGCCTAATGCATTCCACCTGTTACCTACGCTGACACTGAAAAAAGTATCTGTTCTAATATCTCATGTGACCTGCATTGGTTACTCAGTCCCCACCTGTTTCCCCTTGTTCAAGTACCACCTGTGTTGAATAGTCCATCCTTGTCTTACCCTGTCAACTCCCCTCAGATTTTGTATGTTGGTGATTATGTCTCCCCAGGCTCGTCCTGTTTTCCTATCAACGAGGTGAGGTGCAGTTCACTCAGCATTTCCTTCGTAGACTCCATGCCGTTATCTTAGTTAAGGGACTATTTTAATGGCATACCTCTGAACTATTATAAACGCTTCGTCTTGTGCTTGACGAGTACGGGCTCCATGCTGGGGCCGCATACTTTTTATGCACCCCACCTTCAGGACCCTACATCCCCCCCCTTCAGGACCCTACACCCCTCCTGGACCCAACACCCCCACCTTCAGGACCCAACACCCCCACCTTCAGGACCCTACAACCCCTTCTGGGACCCTACACCCCACCTTCACGACCCAACACCCCCACCTTCAGGACCCAACACCCCCACCTTCAGGACCCAACAACCCCCACCCTCAGGACCCTACACCCCCCCACCTTCAGAACCCTACACCCCTACCTTCAGGACCCTTACACCCCACCTGGACCCTACACCCCCACCCTTCAGGACCCACACCCCCACCTTTCAGGACCCAACACCCCCACCTTCAGGACCCAACACCCCCACCTTCAGGACCCAACACCCCCACCTTCAGGCCCAACACCCCCACCTTCAGGACCCAACACCCCCACCTCAGGACCTACACCCCCCACCTTCAGGACCCTACACCCACCTGCAGGACCTACCACCCCCACCTTCAGGACCCTACACCCCACCTTCAGGACCCCTACACCCCACCTACACACCAGGATACCGTATCACCATAGCAACAATTACCAAAGCACGCCAGTGGTGGCCGAAGACGACGACTCCGGCAGGAAGAACCAACACCACATCTACCAGCGTCGTTTTATTAATTAAATGCAACTTAATTACCGCTAATTTCCCTAATTGTTGGTTCAGGCGGCACGCAACATTCAGGATGAGATAGTGCCGGGGGGTAGCAGCTAGGCTGGATCAGGCCCCCAGGGGAGGCAGGCGAGGTCTGGCCCCAGGGGGAGGCAGGCGAGGTCTGGCCCCAGGGGGAGGCAGGCGGGGTCTGGCCCCAGGGGGAGGCAGTTGGGATCTGGCCCCAGGGGAAGGGAGATGGGTTGTGTACACCTGGGGAAATTTCAGGCAGATTTTTCCCCCCAGGGGGTAGCGGGGGATCTCCCCACCACTCACACCACACAACAGAAAAATGTATATATATACTGGTTTAGCATTGTAAATGTGTGGCCACGTCTGTGGTAGAAAAAAAAACACACGTTCAGACTTCTGAGCCGGTTAAGGAGAACGTTAAGCACAGGGATGAAGGTTATGAGCGGCGTAATGCCCACTCGTAAACGGATTCCCGGTGTAGGAACACTGAGATGGCCGGTTGGCACGAACTGCACTCAGGTTATCCGGCCGTACTGCAAGCTTGTGCAATTGTCGGATGTGTGTAGCAGGTAACTCTGGATATGTATGGGGTAACCCTACGCAACGCACTCCACCAACCTATACAAGAGTCGAGTAACACTTGAGAGGCGGGAACCAGGGAGCTGAAGCTCAACCCCGGCTTGCACAATAATAATAGGTGAAACTTTCCCCTAGCCGACGGCTACCTGTACCCCTCGAGGACACTAGAGACGGCGGTATTCAGGTAAATTATGGTAAATATGACCTATCATCACAATACTATAATCATGTCAACCAGCTCGATGTCACAATTTACCAGCGTCAAATTTCAAGTGGTTTTCGTGGTACTAAGATCGTCAGAAAGGTAGCCTAACAAACCGTTCAAAACCGATATCCGAGGCGCCAATTTTAGTGGGTTTTTTGCTTTCACATATAGCACCTGAATTTTGACGTTGAGTTGAGGATAGATCATTGAGTCAAAAGTGATATCCATTAAGTGAGATGACGAGATAATGTGAGATAACATATATATATATATATATATATATATATTATATATATATATATATATAATATAATAGTATATTATATATATAAACAACCTTTAGGAAGAACATAGACAAAGATATCTTAAGATGTCAAAGATTTCTTAAGTCATGGCGACTTTATTTAAATTTATTATACAGGTTTACAAGCTGGGAAACTTGACAACCCCGAGGTTGTTATTGTCATGAACAACTCGTAGTGCTTCGGTGATCATACACTGTTTAATATATGGAAATACACCACCATTATTATGTAGAAAGAGTAGAGGTTTCGTAAGTAGAAGCGACAATACTTGATGAATTCTGGCCCTGACCTGTGCAAGACTACGCAACACTACCATAAATACCCCACCACAAAAGACCACAAAATACCCCACCACAAAAGACCACAAAATACCCCCACCAAAAAAGACCACAAAATACCCCACCTCGCTCAAAAGTCCACAGGGAAAAACCGCGAAAGTACAACGATTTCCTCGTCTAAAGCCAAAGCTGAAGGGAAACGATCTACAAGAACAGACTAAGGACTAACCTGCACCTAATGCTATTTAAAGAATTGAGTCTCAGAGGGAACATGATCCTGACATATATAATAGGTAAGGCCAATGATTTAGAGATAATGCTTGGGTCCAAACTCACTCATACATATGTCTAACCTTCGCTTGATCAAACACCCGGCTTTGCAAGCATATATGCAACAAGATACCAATATGCAGAGACACGCTGCATTAGACGACAGTTGGAAAATCGGAGCCCAAGGACAAGGAGATCGGGCGTGTAGACGGAACCTCACGCTCGGGCGCGCACACGCAAACACACGCAAACACAAGCAATCTTCACAGCGAGGAATGGCGCAACGAGGTGACAAAGATGGAAACAAGAGACACAAATGAGTAATATGTCAGACGGGCGAAGCAGGAGTTAAATAAATAGATGGTGTTAGCTGAAGTAGTGGACGTGGAGCTTGTATTATGCCAGATGGAGGTTGTATTATGCCAGGTGGAGCTTGTATTATGCCAGATGGAGCTTGTATTATGCCAGGTGGAGCTTGTATTATGCCATAATGGAGGTTGTATTATGCCAGGTGGAGCTTGTATTATGCCGGTGGGCGCTTGTATTATGCCAGATGGAGCTTGTATTATGCCAGGTTGAGCTTGTATTATGCCAGATGGAGGTTGTATTATGCCAGGTGGAGCTTGTATTATGCCAGGTGGAGCTTGTATTATGCCAGGTGGAGCTTAATATGCCAGATGGAGCTTGTATTATGCCAGATGGAGGTTGTATTATGCCAGGTGGAGCTTGTATTATGCCAGATGGAGCTTGTATTATGCCAGATGGAGGTTGTATTATGCCAGATGGAGCTTGTATTATGTCAGGTGGAGCTTGTATTATGCCAGTGGAGCTTGTATTATGCCAGATGGAGGTTGTATTATACCAGGTGGAGGTGTATTATGCCAGGTGGAGCTTGTATTATGCCAGGTGGAGGTTGTATTATGCCAGGTGGAGGTTGTATTATGCCAGGTGGAGCTTGTATTATACCAGGTGGAGGTTGTATTATGCCAGGTGGAGGTTGTATTATGCCAGATGGAGCTTGTATTATGCCGATGGAGGTTGTATTATGCTAGGTGGAGGTTGTATTATGCCAGGTGCAGCTTGCATTATGCCAGGTGGACTCAGGTGGAAGCTTTACCCCTAAGATGGACTCTTGCAGAACATGATACCGTACACAGCTTATCTATGCCCTACTGGCAGCCACTGCTCCAGCATCAGCACACAGATATTCAACCATCCACACCATCTGTCATGAGCCTCCCCCCTCCCCACCACCTCCCTAACCAGCAGGATCCCCACCCCCGAGCCTCCCTAACCCCTCCCTAACCCTTCCCTAGACCCTCCCTAGCAGCCAAGCCGACCAATGGGTGGTTCACGGATTCGCGCTCAAGACTCTGGCCGTAAAACTATCATTCCACGCTAAATTAACAACTCTTTTTTTTCTGGTGGTAATAAAGGGTGTTGTGAGGCCAACCAACAATGGCCGCGAGGCCTTTGTCAGCGGCGCTCACGAAACCTGACCGCCATGATGATGCTGTTGGCACTGTCACCATGATGACAGTGATGGTGTGGTCACTGTCACGTTGATGTCAGTGATGGTGTGGGCACTGTCACGTTGATGACAGTGATGGTGTGGTCACTGTCACGTTGATGACAGTGATGGTGTTGGCACTGTCACCATGATGACAGTGATGGTGTGGTCACTGTCACGTTGATGACAGTGATGGTGTGGTCACTGTCACGTTGATGACAGTGATGGTGTGGGCACTGTCACCTTGATGACAGTGATGGTGTGGGCACTGTCACGTTGATGACAGTGATGGTGTGGTCACTGTCACGTTGATGACAGTGATGGTGTGGACACTGTCACCTTGATGACAGTGATGGTGTGGTCACTGTCACGTTGATGACAGTGATGGTGTGGTCACTGTCACCATGATGACAGTGATGGTGTGTTCACTGTCACGTTGATGACAGTGATGGTGTGGGCACTGTCACGTTGATGACAGTGATGGTGTGGTCACTGTCACCATGATGACAGTGATGGTGTGGGCACTGTCACCATGATGACAGTGATGGTGTAGGCACTGTCACCATGATGACAGTGATGGTGTGGTCATGTCACTTGATGACAGTGATGGTGTTGGCACTGTCACCTTGATGACAGTGATGGTGTGGGCACTGTCACCTTGATGACAGTGATGGTGTGGTCACTGTCACCTTGATGACAGTGATGGTGTGGGCACTGTCACGTTGATGACAGTGATGGTGTGGTCACTGTCACGTGATGACAGTGATGGTGTGGACACTGTCACCATGATGACAGTGAGGTGTGGGTCACTGTCACGTTGATGACAGTGATGGTGTGGTCACTGTCACCTGATGACAGTGATGGTGTGTTCACTGTCACGTTGATGACAGTGATGGTGTGGGGCACTGTCACGTTGATGACAGTGATGGTGTGGTCACTATCACCATGATGACAGTGATGGTGTGGGCACTGTCACCATGATGACAGTGATGGTGTGGGCACTGTCACCATGATGACAGTGATGTTGTGGTCACTGTCATGTTGATGACAGTGATGGTGTGGGCACTGTCACGTTGATGACAGTGATGGTGTGGTCACTGTCACCATGATGACAGTGATGGTGTGGGCACTGTCACCATGATGACAGTGATGGTGTGGGCACTGTCACCATGATGACAGTGATGGTGTGGTCACTGTCACCATGATGACAGTGATGGTGTGGGCACTGTCACCATGATGACAGTGATGGTGTGGGCACTGTCACCATGATGACAGTGATGGTGTGGGCACTGTCACCATGATGACAGTGATGGTGTGGGCACTGTCACGTTGATGACAGTGATGGTGTGGTCACTGTCACCTTGATGACAGTGATGGTGTTGTCACTGTCACCATGATGACAGTGATGGTGTTGTCACTGTCACTATGATGACAGTGATGGTGTTGGCACTGTCACCATGATGACAGTGGTGTTGGCAATGGTGGTGGCAGCAGTGGTGGCAGTGGTGGTGGCAGTGGTGATGGCAGTGGTGGCAGTGGTGGTGGCAGTGGTGGTGGCAGTGGTGATGGCAGTGGTGGTGGCAGTGGTGATGGCAGTGGTGGTGGCAGTGGTGATGGCAGCAGTGGTGATGGCAGCAGTGGTGATGGCAGCAGTGGTGGTGGCAGCAGTGGTGGTGGCAGCAGTGGTGGTGGCAGCAGTGGTGGTGGCAGCAGTGGTGGTGGCAGCAGTGGTGGTGGCAGCAGTGGTGGCAGTGGTGGTGGCAGTGGTGGTGGCAGTGGTGGTGGTAGTGGTGGCAGTGGTGGTGGCAGTGGTGGTGGCAGTGGTGGCAGTGGTGGTGGCAGCAGTGGTGGTGGCAGTGGTGGTGGCAGCAGTGGTGGTGGCAGCAGTGGTGGTGGCAGCAGTGGTGGCAGTGGTGGTGGCAGTGGTGGTGGCAGTGGTGGTGGCAGCAGTGGTGGTGGCAGCAGTGGTGGTGGCAGCAGTAGTGGTGGCAGGAGTGGTGGCAGTGGTGGTGGCAGTGGTGGTGGTGGCAGTGGTGGTGGTGGCAGTGGTGGTGGCAGTGGTGGTGGTGGCAGTGGTGGTGGCAGTGGTGGTGGTGGTGGCAGTGGTGGCAGTGGTGGTGGCAGTGGTGGTGGTGGCAGTGGTGGTGGCAGTGGTGGTGGCAGTGGTGGCAGTGGTGGCAGCAGTGGTGGCAGTGGTGGTGGCAGTGGTGGCAGCAGTGGTGGCAGTGGTGGTGGCGGCAGTGGTGGCAGCAGTGGTGGCAGTGGTGGTGGTGGCAGTGGTGGTGGTGGCAGTGGTGGTGGCAGTGGTGGTGGCGGCAGTGGTGGCAGCAGTGGTGGCAGTGGTGGTGGTGGCAGTGGTGGCAGTGGTGATGGCAGCAGTGGTGGCAGCAGTGGTGGCAGTGGTGGTGGCAGTGGTGGTGGCAGTGGTGGTGGCGGCAATGGTGGCAGCAGTGGTGGCAGTGGTGGTGGTGGCAGCAGTGGTGGCAGTGGTGGTGGCAGCAGTGGTGGCAGCAGTAGTGGTGGCAGTGGTGGCAGTGGTGGTGGTGGCAGTGGTGGTGGCAGTGGTGGTGGTGGCAGTAGTGGTGGCAGCAGTGGTGGTGGCAGTGGTGGTGGCAGTGGTGGTGGCAGTGGTGGCAGCAGTAGTGGTGGCAGTGGTGGCAGCAGTGGTGGCAGCAGTAGTGGTGGCAGCAGTGGTGGTGGCAGTGGTGGTGGCAGTGGTGGTGGTGGCAGTGGTGGTGGTGGCAGTGGTGGTGGCAGTGGTGGCAGCAGTGGTGGCAGTGGTGGTGGCAGTGGTGGTGGCAGTGGTGGCAGCAGTGGTGGCAGCAGTGGTGGTGGCAGCAGTGGTGGTGGCAGTGGTGGTGGCAGTGGTGGTTGCAGCGGTGGTGGCAGTGGTGGTGGCAGTGGTGGCAGCAGTGGTGGTGGCAGTGGTGGTGGTGGTGGCAGTGGTGGTGGCAGTGGTGGCAGCAGTGGTGGCAGTGGTGGTGGCAGTGGTGGTGGCAGTGGTGGCAGCAGTGGTGGTGGCAGTGGTGGTGGCAGTGGTGGTGGCAGTGGTGGCAGCAGCAGTAGTGGCAGTGGTGGTGGCAGCAGTGGTGGTGGCAGTGGTGGTGGCAGTGGTGGTGGCAGTGGTGGCAGCAGCAGTGGTGGTGGCAGTGGTGGTGGCAGTGGTGGCAGTGGTGGTGGCAGTGGTGGCAGTGGTGGCAGTGGTGGTGGCAGTGGTGGCAGCAGTGGTGGCAGTGGTGGTGGCAGTGGTGGTGGCAGTGGTGGCAGCAGTGGTGGTGGCAGCAGTGGTGGTGGCAGCAGTGGTGGCAGTGGTGGTGGCAGTGGTGGCAGCAGTGGTGGTGGCAGGGGTGGTGGCAGCAGTGGTGGTGGCAGCAGTGGTGGCAGTGGTGGTGGCAGTGGTGGCAGCAGTGGTGGTGGCAGCAGCAGTAGTGGCAGTGGTGGTGGCAGTGGTGGTGGCAGGGGTGGTGGCAGCAGTGGTGGTGGCAGCAGTGGTGGCAGTGGTGGTGGCAGTGGTGGCAGCAGTGGTGGTGGCAGCAGCAGTAGTGGCAGTGGTGGTGGCAGCAGCAGTGGTGGCAGCAGTGGTGGCAGCAGCAGTGGTGGCAGCAGCAGTGGTGGCGGCAGCAGTGGTGGCGGCAGCAGTGGTGGCAGCACACTGAGGTGGTAATGGGTGTTGTCGCCAAGAAGACTGGTACCGGCGACGGTGTCGGCCGTGTGGAGGGTTATCGCGACTGTGGTGATGGTGGCGCCACATTGATGACGGTGACTACTGTGATCACTCTGACTTGATCAGAGACTGCTGCTGTGGCTGTTGCTGCTTTTACATGCATTCATATACATTTTCATTCATATATTCGCTTATACATGAATAAATACACACTTATAGGCCATTTATTATATATGTATATGCATACATACACATGCAACCAAACATTTGTATATTCGTACAAGCGAACATTCATTCGTAAATACAATTCAAGAATATACATAAAACCCACTGAAGCGTACACAGATATTAAGACGAACTAAGTGCTCTTAAGAAGTTATACCTCTGTCCCCCCCCCACTCTCCTTACCCCCCCTCCTCCCTCTTCCCCCCCCCCACCTGCTCCTCCTCCTTCCTCTACCTCTTCTCTCTCCTCCTACTCCCCTCTACATGCCCCTGGCAAGTGTGATCGTGAATTATATGTACATTACCGTCAGACTTTCCTCCTCTCCACAGGTATGATGCTTCTCCAGCCTCCCTCCCGACCCCGCGCCTACGTAGTTACAACTTAGTACCAACGTAATTATTACGACGTAGTTACATATATATATATATATATATATATAGCGAGTCGTGGCCGGTTGTGTAACCGTTGTAACCCTTTGGTAGGACCCAGCCCGCTATTCCATATCCGGCTTGTTCCAAAGATTTCCTTCTTATAGGCTCAGAGCAGCCCCTGGAGGCTATTATCAACAGATCCTGTTTGGTAATTACTAGCGTTGACACCTACCCTCCAGGCTCGGGAAACTGCGTGTGAGAGAACATCCCTCCCGTTGTATTCCTCTTTTTGCCTCTTTAAGGCGTTCCAGATACCTGCAAAACGTTACTTCCCCATTACTAAAAATCTCTTCGCTTGACAATTTGCAATTTGCGCGGAATTTCCAATCGGGGGGTTGTAAACACCTGCAGCTAGTTAGCATCCCTAAATGGTTAATATCGTGTTGAAATCGGGTCTTAAAGCCGTGACAGACGCAGATCTGATATCTAACCCAGAGGTAAAAACTGGCTGGCAGCAGTTCCATAAAAAGTGGGAGGGAAGCCGGTTCCTCCTTCGCTATACTCGGCTTACTCCAACCTTCCGGGGTCAGGAAGACCTGGGATCACTTGATTGTTTCTCTCACACACACACACACACACACACACACACACACACACACCACACACACACACACACACACACACACACACACACACACACACACACACACCTGTACACCTGTTGATTGATGGTTGATAGGCGGGACCAAAGACCCAGAGCTCAACCCCCCGCAAGCACAAATTGGTGAGTACAAATAGATGAGAACACACACACACACACACACACACACACACACACACACACACACACACACACACACACACACACACACACACACACACACACACACACTGGAAACGGGGGACCTACCAGAAATATGGAAGACTGCTAATGTAGTACCAATATACAAAAAGGGTGACAGACAAGAGGCACTGAACTACAGGCCAGTGTCCTTAACTTGTATACCATGCAAGGTGATGGAGAAGATTGTGAGAAAAAACCTAGTAACACATCTGGAGAGAAGAGACTTCGTGACAACCCATCAACATGGGTTCAGGGAGGGTAAATCTTGCCTTACAGGCTTGATAGAATTCTACGATCAGGTGACAAGAATTAAGCAAGAAAGAGAAGGGTGGGCGGACTGCATTTTTTGGACTGTCGGAAAGCCTTTGACACAGTACCCCATAAAAGGTTGATGCATAAGCTGGAGAAACAGGCAGGAGTAACAGGTAGGGCGCTCCAGTGGATAAGGGAGTACCTAAGCAATAGGAAGCAGAGAGTTACAGTGAGGGGTGAGACCTCAGACTGGCGTGAAGTCACCAGTGGAGTCCCACAGGGCTCTGTACTTGGACCTATCCTGTTTCTGATATACGTAAATGATCTCCCAGAGGGTATAGACTCATTCCTCTCAATGTTTGCTGACGACGCCAAAATTATGAGAAGGATTAAGACAGAGGAGGACAGCTTGAGACTTCAAGAAGACCTGGACAAGCTGCAGGAATGGTCGAACAAATGGCTGTTAGAGTTTAACCCAAGCAAATGTAATGTAATGAAGATAGGGGTAGGAAGCAGGAGACCAGATACAAGGTATCATTTGGGAGATGAAATACTTCAAGAGTCAGAGAGAGAGAAAGACCTGGGGGTTGATATCACGCCAGACCTGTCCCCTGAAGCTCATATCAAGAGGATAACATCAGCAGCATATGCCAGGTTGGCTAACATAAGAACGGCCTTTAGAAACTTGTGTAAGGAATCTTTCAGAACATTATATACCACATATGTCAGACCAATCCTGGAGTATGCGGCTCCAGCATGGAGTCCCTATCTAGTCAAGCATAAGACTAAACTGGAAAAGGTTCAAAGGTTTGCCACCAGACTAGTACCCGAGCTGAGAGGTATGAGCTACGAGGAGCGACTGCAGGAATTAAACCTCACTTCGTTGGAAGACAGAAGAGTTAGGGGGGACATGATCACCACATTCAAGATTCTCAGGGGAATCGACAGGGTTGATAAAGACAGGCTGTTTAACACAAGGGGCACACGCACTAGGGGACACAGGTGGAAACTGAGTGCCCAAATGAGCCACAGAGATATTAGAAAGAACTTTTTTAGTGTCAGAGTGGTTGACAAATGGAATGCATTAGGAAGCGATGTGGTGGAGGCTGACTCCATACACAGTTTCAAGTGTAGATATGATAGAGCCCATAGGCTCAGGAAACTGTACACCTGTTGATTGACGGTTGAGAGGCGGGACCAAAGAGCCAGAGCTCAACCCCCGCAAGCACAACTAGGTGAGTACAACTAGGTGAGTACACACACACACACACACACACACACACACACACACACACACACACACACACACACACACACACACACACACACAGTTGGAGCAGCAGGCAGGAGTAAAAGGTTATCTCTCTTGAGGTTATCTCGAGATGATTCGGGGTTTTTAGTGTCCCCGCGGCCCGGTCCTCGACCAGGCCTCCACCCCCAGGAAGCAGCCCGTGACAGCTGACTAACACCCAGGTACCTATTTTACTGCTAGGCAACAGGGGGCATAGGGTGAAAGAAACTCTGCCCATTGTTTCTCGCCGGCGCCTGGGATCGAACCGAGGACCACAGGATCACAAGTCCAGCGTGCTGTCCGCTCGGCCGACCGCTCCCTACGATTTAAGGTAAGGTGCTCCAGTTGATAAGGGAGTATCTAAGCAATAGGAAACAGCGAGTAACGGTGAGTTGGGAGGCATCAGAGTGGCGAGATATCACCAGCGGGGTTCCACAGGGCTCTGTACTTGGACCCATCCTGTTTCCAGTAGATGTACACGACCTTCAGAGGGTATAGACTCATTCCTCTCAATGTTTGCTGATGATGAAAAAATTACGAGAAGAATCAAAACAGATGAAGATAGACAGAGACTACAGGACGACCTGGACAAAATGGAGGAATAGTCTACAAAAATGGCTGCTAAAGTTCAACTCAGGAAAGTGTAAAGTAATGAAATTAGGCGAAGGGAGCAGAAGGTGAACACAAGGTACCATCTGGGAGGTGAAATCCTGCAAGAGTCAAATAGAGAGAAAGATCTGGGGGTCGATATCACACCGAATCTGTCCCAGAGGCCACATCAAAAGGATATCATCAGCGGCATATGTCAGACTGGCTAATATAAGAACTGCCTTCAGAAACTTGTGTAAGGAACCGTTCAGGACCCTGTATACCACTTATGTAAGACCAATCCTGGAGTATGAAGCTCCAGCCTGGAGTCCATACCTAGTTAAACACAAGACGAAGTTAGAGAAGATCAGAGCATGCCACCAGGACTGGTCCCGGAACTGAGAGGAAATAAGTTACGAGGAAAGGTAAGGGAGCTGAACCTCACAACCTGGAAAACAGAAGAGTAAGGGGAGACGTGATAAATACCTACAAAATTCTCAGGGAATTGACAGGGTGGACAAAGACAAACTCTTCAGCACGGGTGGAACACGAACAAGGGGACACAGGTGGAAACTTAGTACCCAGATGAGCCACAGAGACGCTAGAAAGAATTTTTCAGTGTCAGAGTAGTTAACAATGGAATGCATTAAGTAGTGTGTGGTGGAGGCTGACTCCTACACAGTTTCAAGTGTAGATATGATAGAGCCCAATAGGCTCAGGAATCTGTACACCCGTGATTGATTGACATTGAGAGGCGGGACCAAAGAGCCAGAGCTCAACTCCTGCAAGCACAAATAGGTGAGTACAACTAGGTGAGTACACACACACGCACATACTTCCATACACAAATAACGCGCACACAGACAGACAGACTCTGACAAAGACAGACAGCAGACAGACAGACAGACAGACAGACAGACAGACAGACAGNTTGGTTGACCCCTCCTGCCCCCCAAATACCCCCTATTGTTGACCCCTCCTGCCCCCAAATACCCCCTATTGTTGACCCTCCTGCCCCCCATACCCCCTATTGTTGACCCCTCCTGCCCCCCATACCCCCTATTGTTGACCCCTCCTGCCCCCAAATACCCCCTATTGTTGACACCCTCCTGCTAGACAAAACCAATTGCGGGTCCCCACGACTCTGCCTGGAGCCACCAGTAATGACTCGTCAATAACCTGAGTTTTGGCCCAAAACCATTACAATTCTGAAGGTTAATCACAGCTTCCAGCTGGTGACCAACCCAGCTGATGAGTGCTGGCTGCAGGTACTCTCTCAGCGGTACCACCGTAGAAATTGCGGTGCTTCGATAAAATTAAAAGCGCCCGCAATATATGACGATTCCTCGAACAAGTTAAGCATCAGGATAAATAAGCTGGGTCGACGTGATTCTTACGCTTCTGGCTAGCCTAAACCACCGTAAACTCGACGTATATGTCAGATCAACGGGCGAGGCTGAGATTGTCTATATTAGTGTAGTTAATGTGTGGAATGATTAACTTAAACAGCAGTTAATGTTGACAACACACATTGACCACCTGTACCAGCACAAACTTTTTTTTTTTTTATCTTTATTTAAGAAATATACAATATAAATTAAATTATATAAAAGTTTTACAAGACAATTATACAGTGCAATTCACCAGTGTTGGAGACAGTGTGTAGTTCACCAGTGTTGGCAACAGTGGTGTAGTTCACCAGTGTTGGAGAACAGTGGTGTAGTTCACCAGTGTTGGAGACCAACAGTGTAGTTCACCAGTGTTGGAGAACAGTAGTGTAGTTCACCAGTGTTGGAGAACAGTGGTGTAGTTCACCAGTGTTGGAGAACAGTGGTGTAGTTCACCAGTGTTGGAGACCAACAGTGGTAGTTCACCCAGTGTTGGAGTACCAGTAGTGTAGTTCACCAGTGTTGGAGAACAGTGTGTGCAGTTCACCAGTGTTGGAGAACAGTGGTGCAGTTCACCTGTGTTGCAGAACAGTGGTGTAGTTCACCAGTGTTGGAGAACAACAGTGTAGCACAAGGGTGTACAAGAGTGTAGCACACCAGTGTACAACAGGGAGGCGGAGGCTGCCCCCTGCGGCACTAACAACCAGAATTTCTGCAAAAGTCGTCAAGAGTTACTGGGAGGAAATACTCGCGGGTCATCAGCGGCCGCTGCTTCAGGGCTGAGTACCGATAATTTGTGCAGGCCCTCCATTACCTGCCGCTGGGTGCTGGGCGTTGATGGGCTGAGCGTTGATGGTGCTGGGTGTTGATGGTGCGGGTGTTGATGGTGCTGGCGTTGATGGGCTCAGTGCTTGTTCTGGTAAGGGAAGTAGTAGCTGGTAATGGAACCTGGAACTTGGCTGGTTTAGGGGCTAGGTGCTGAGGTCAGGGCTAGGTGCCGAGGTCAGGGGCTAGGTGCCGAGGTCAGGGGCTAGGTGCCGAGGTCAGGGGCTAGGTGCCGAGGTTGGGCTAGATGCTGAGGTCGAAGGCTAGGTGCTGAGATCGGAGGCTAGATGCTGAGTGCCGGACCTTCTACACTTCCCTTAATACATATTTGCACATTGTTCTTCAGAGATAAACATTTAAATCAGAATTTCAAAACGTAAACACTTGGTATGCAGTTGCTTTTGAAATTCAGCGCTGCTTAAGAATACTAAGTCTACCTGTACACATGCGGTATGAGAACACCATGTGACTATTAATATTACTGGAGAGCTCTAGAAAGTTCTAGAAGTTACTACACATTTACTCAGCTCTGAATCCCACAAGAATATTCAGGAAAATAGGCATTGTCCAGGTCACAAAAGTCTGAGGAGAATAACAGTAATTTTCCTTACCTTGGAGGCATAAGCAATTAACAAACGATACTTACTTCCCAGAAACAAAGAAATGCATAATTACTTACAGGACATTACCAACAAATATCATACTGCTAACACTAGTTGAGGTTACCTATTGGTACTCACCAAGAAACATGTGAGGCTCGGAATCCTGCCCTGTGGAACATCGTGTCATGATGAATATAGCGGGGAAGGCTAGTAGAGTACACCGTGCAATGAGTTGTGTGGAGGATGTGGAGGATGAACTCAGAAACTCAGCCACCTGTTAGGAAGAGACAATTGAGCAATAGAACAAACAGCAGGAGGACTTTTAGGTCAGATCGGAACCCAGTGACAACTGACAACCTGGGTCAGGATTCACTAAGTCTTTATTTAACAAGGAAGCAGGTCTTAGAGACAGGATAAGAGAGTAGGTCAGCAGGGAGGCCTCCCTCAGCTGGATATTTGAATGGATTAAGTCAGCAGGGAGGCATCCCCAGCTGGATATTTGGATGGATTAAGTCAGCAGGGAGGCATCCCCAGCTGGATATTTGGATGGATTAAGTCAGAAGGGAGGCATCCCCAGCTGGATATTTGGATGGATTAAGTCAGCAGGGAGGCATCCCCAGCTGGATATTTGGATGGATTAAGTCAGAAGGGAGGCATCCCCAGCTGGATATTTGGATGGATTAAGGCAGAAGGGAGGCATCCCCAGCTGGATATTTGGATGGATTAAGGCAGAAGGGAGGCATCCCCAGCTGGGATTAAGTCAGCTGGATTACTGGCAGACATTTTGAGTTCCGACTCAAGTCAGATGTTATATAAACTGTGTGTTGGGAGTGATTGTGGAGCCCCAGATTGTTAATGTGTAATGCTGAGGTGTGCAAACATGTACAACATCCTGGTAAGATTAGTTTATATTAGTGTTACTGCTGACTTACAACATCCTGGTAAAATTAGTTTATATTAGTGCTACTGCTGACTTACAACATCCTGGAAAGATATATATATTAGTGCTCGTGACATATTTGAGACCAAATATGTTCGTGACATATTTGGTCTCTTTACAACATAGTTTTATAATTCTTAGCTAAATGTCACTCCACTTACGCCTATAATGTAATTGTATATTTAGATTGTTGTACAATATTTAGTCCAGCCAGCAATGTCACGATTTTAAGTTATTACAAATTAAGACTGTGATTCTGGTAATGAATATTTATGATGGTCTGAAAGTATAATACAGTTCCAATAATAGTCTACTTGTAAATTGGCAAGTGACAATTTGTTCTAAACCGAGAATATTCTCAAGTTATAACTACATTGTACTGTAAATCGTTGGTTTAAAAGAGAAAAAAGTATCCTTAACCCGTTTTGTTTGAAACAGCCTGAAGAATTTTATCTTCTGTGAATGAAATTCTTGGCGATACTCATGGATATGGTATCCACTACCGCCCATGGGATGGATATGGGGTGCATAATAACAAGAGGGATATGGATGTATAACAAATTAACATAATCAATGTTAACAAACATATATGAATTTTCTGCTGTTCTGTATAGACAGGGATAAAGATGTGTTAGACTACATAAAGTGTAATGGGCGACTACTGAGCACTCAAGAGCAGAAGGTGATTGAAGTGTTTCAAAAGTGACAAATTACATTGGTAACCAGCACACAGAGTTGAGACAAGCGGTTGTTGTGGTAGGCAGCGTGTGTTGTGGCAGCGTCTGCGAGGTACCTTGGAGCCCCTTGTGAACACGATGCCGTGCCCTGATAGCTGGCTAATCGTGTTGCAGTCGAGCCTCGGGTGTCTGGCTTTGTGATCACGGGAGATCACTGCCACATTCTGATGAGTGAAACACCTCCTACCTAAGACGCTTCTAAGTGGTGTCTCCATTGGATATAAGACACTTGTTCTGGCACCCTTCGATCCCCTTTCAGAGTGATTTGGGTGCTAATTCTGGTATGTAACCTTAGGGACCAAAGAGACACTAGGAGAACCAAAGAGGCTCTTGCAGCCACTCCAAGACCCCTCACTCGGCAGGCGTTCGTGACAAAAACATCCACTAGTTGACTAATGCCTCTGACAGCCACCCTCCCACTGCCCTCAGTGTCGCTGGCAGGCGATCCGTCTTCAGATGACGTGGATAGTCTCAACCTGTTATCCCTTCAAAACTAACTCTGTGTGGTTCTAACCAAAGTATTCTCTCTCAACTCTCTGTGGTGGGTGTTGCTCTTAAATGTCACTGTTGTACACTGGCAGTGTATCCAGCCATCTCCTATTTCATGGAATCTATTCATGACCAACTACCTGCTTTGTTCCATAGTTTGTAGCCATGAACAGTTTGGAAGACCTGACCATGAAATGTCATGCTATCAGGACAGCCAAGACCATGAAGTCATGCGACCAGACCTAACCTAACCATCTACCGCCGTTCAAGACCAATCATCCTAAAATATCAATGAAGAGGATATTAGTAATTAGAGGATATTAATTAATTAGATATTAACTCGAATCAGCGAGTTTATGGTCCGTGATATGTTCTTAAATTATTGACAACCAAGACTCATCAATTATTTACACAACTTACGAAACCTATACATCTTTCCTTAATCAAGGTTAATCATGGCGGCTTTGTTTACTTTTATTAATCAGTTCACGAGAATGGAAATTCCACAACCCAACTTATTATTGTTATAAATAACCTCGTAGTGCTTCGGGGCTCATAAATTGTTTAGTAAATGTAAATAAAACCGTCATGATTGAGGAAAGATGGACAGGTTTCGTAAATGGCTGCACTTGCGAAATTATTGCAAATAAAATATCATTCCGGATATCTGGTTTTTACTGTGCAAGTCAAGAGCATCTTACGACCGTCTGAAGGAGGCGTGAAAGACAAAACACAATGTCTAAAGAAAATAAAAAAAATATATTATGAAACACAAATGCCCAACAGAGTGTGAAATTATCTGCATACAGTAAACTAAAAGATTAAGGAAACAAAGCCTCTCTTGAAGGTATAATCTGGGAAAAACAAATTATAATTATCCTACACCTTGTACACAATAACCAACTATTGTTTCCCACTCAGTAAGGAAAATGGTAGAAATGACCAATTACTTGTAGTTATGTCCCACACGGCGTCTAACAGCCTGGTTGACGAGACCGGGCCGTGGAGACATTGATCCTGGGAACCACCTCAAGAGGTGGTAGCACGCCGATGACACCAGTTACAACAGATACATTTATCAACAAATTGCGGTTCAATGATACAGGGAAGAGAAGAAAATGTTGCAGTTTGACAAGAGTCGTAGTTCAAGTTCACAAGCAACTGCCTCGTAGACTGGTGTTCCCCGATAACAGGTAACTGTCGTCTGGACTGTCGGGGAAAGGGGGCGTCGTCACGTGTATTGAGGGGGAGGGGGGCGATGACCCCAAGGCATGACACTGACCGCTCACAACACTGGCGGTGCACTAACTGCCCGTGTCACTTGCTAACGAGGCCCTCCACACCACAGCGACAACACTTAAGTCTCCCTCTTTATACAACCTCCCCCCACCCCCTCCCTGCCCCATAACTTGCTGCCCCCCCCCCAATCCCCCCCACTCCTCCAGCTCCTTCAGTTTCATCCACCTAGCAGACATATCGACTCACCGCATTCTCCTGAGCTTATATTAATTTTAATCGACTTCCTGCCTCCTCTCCCCCTCAAAATATTCGACTCCAACATCCTCCAAAGCTACTCTAACCCCCTTCAACCCCCCCCCCTTATCAAAGTTACTATTTAAAAAGAAAAACGAATATTGTCGCACGCTTGAAGTGCTGAAAAACCAACACACTTTTTCACTTTCTTTCATGACCAGACCTCGCGCCCTTGTACACACGCCCTGCTGGACCGTGGCTGCCCCTCCCTCCTCCCATATCTCACTCACACCCAACTCCCACACACACAATTTCATGTATTTACCAACGCAATAACCATATGATGTTACGTTATTAGTGTCTATCGTAGCCTGTAGGAATTAAGAGGGAGTAGCTATCGTAGAGTGGATAATTTAGGAGTGGCTATCGTGGCTTGGAGGATTTAGAGGGCTTATACTAGGATGTTATCGCTCCTCCCACATAGAGAATACAATGTTCGTTTTCACAGGTGCATCAAAAGGCTCAAAGGAAGCCCACAGGATCGCTTCCATTAAAGAAGCTCGTCTCACAGAGCGGCCCCAAGACGCCCCCGGCCAGATGTTATGGATTTAGTGTGTGTCATAGGTGATGAATGCATTGACAGGGAGACCTGTCATGACACACACACCCTGTCAAGGATGACACAACCGTAAGGCTGCCACGATCTCTCTCCCCTCCCTCCCTCTCTCTCTCTCTCTCTCTCTCTCTCTCTCTCTCTCTCTCTCTCTCTCTCTCTCTCCCTCTCCCCATCCCGAGGGCACCATACATCCCCCTCAACTTGTCAACTATTTCCCCGTCTCTATTTGTCCACAACTACGACACGCAATCAGTATCCCAGACGTGTTGTTTTTGTTATTGTTGGCTCGTCTCGGGCCCCATCCCCCTTCCTCCCCCCCTCTCTCACCTGTACTGAGGGGCAGGTGAGGGGGGGGGAGGGAAGGGTCAGCTGATGGTGCAAGGAAGATGGGGGGGGGGGGTTAGGGGGACACAAGGAGAGGGGGTGTAGGAGAGACTGTGGCTCTCAGAGCTAGACTGTGGCTCTGAGAGCTTGACTGTGGCTCTGAGAGCTTGACTGTGGCTCTCAGAGCTTGACTGTGGCTCTCAGAGCTAGACTGTGGCTCTGAGAGCTTGACTGTGGCTCTCAGAGCTAGACTGTGGCTCTGAGAGCTTGACTGTGGCTCTCAGAGCTTGACTGTGGCTCTCAGAGCTTGACTGTGGCTCTCAGAGCTTGACTGTGGCTCTCAGAGCTTGACTGTGGCTCTCAGAGCTTGACTGTGGCTCTCAGAGCTTGACTGTGGCTCTCAGAGCTTGACTGTGGCTCTCAGAGCTTGACTGTGGCTCTCAGAGCTTGACTGTGGCTCTCAGAGCTTGACTGTGGCTCTCAGAGCTTGACTGTGGCTCTCAGAGCTAGACTGTGGCTCTGAGAGCTAGACTGTGGCTCTCAGAGCTTGACTGTGGCTCTGAGAGCTAGACTGTGGCTCTCAGAGCTAGACTGTGGCTCTCAGAGCTAGACTGTGGCTCTCAGAGCTAGACTGTGGCTCTCAGAGCTTGACTGTGGCTCTGAGAGCTTGACTGTGGCTCTCAGAGCTTGACTGTGGCTCTCAGAGCTAGACTGTGGCTCTCAGAGCTAGACTGGGGCTCTCAGAGCTAGACTGTGGCTCTCAGAGCTAGACTGTGGCTCTGAGAGCTTGACTGTGGCTCTGAGAGCTTGACTGTGGCTCTCAGAGCTTGACTGTGGCTCTCAGAGCTAGACTGGGGCTCTCAGAGCTAGACTGTGGCTCTGAGAGCTTGACTGTGGCTCTCAGAGCTTGACTGTGGCTCTGAGAGCTTGACTGTGGCTCTCAGAGCTTGACTGTGGCTCTCAGAGCTAGACTGTGGCTCTGAGAGCTTGACTGTGGCTCTCAGAGCTAGACTGTGGCTCTCAGAGCTTGACTGTGGCTCTCAGAGCTAGACTGAGGCTCTCAGAGCTTGACTGTGGCTCTCAGAGCTTGACTGTGGCTCTCAGAGCTTGACTGTGGCTCTCAGAGCTAGACTGAGGCTCTCAGAGCTTGACTGTGGCTCTCAGAGCTAGACTGAGGCTCTCAGAGCTTGACTGTGGCTCTCAGAGCTAGACTGTGGCTCTGAGAGCTTGACTGTGGCTCTCAGAGCTAGACTGTGGCTCTCAGAGCTTGACTGTGGCTCTCAGAGCTAGACTGAGGCTCTCAGAGCTTGACTGTGGCTCTCAGAGCTAGACTGAGGCTCTCAGAGCTTGACTGTGGCTCTCAGAGCTTGACTGTGGCTCTCAGAGCTAGACTGTGGCTCTCAGAGCTTGACTGTGGCTCTCAGAGCTAGACTGAGGCTCTCAGAGCTAGACTGTGGCTCTCAGAGCTAGACTGAGGCTCTCAGAGCTTGACTGTGGCTCTCAGAGCTTGACTGTGGCTCTCAGAGCTTGACTGTGGCTCTCAGAGCGTGACTGTGGCTCTCAGAGCTTGACTGTGGCTCTCTGCTGGTATAAACTCTCAAAACCAGAATGCGACTCTCTGTTCAGACAATACTAGCCTCACTGGGAGAAATTCCTTCCCATCTCCAGATATAATTCAGCATCTTATCTATGATATCTTGAGCAATAGGAGTCAAATTCATCACCTAATCTCTAATCTCTTGGCCAATAGGAGTCAATCATATGGGTTATCTCAGATATCGTGTTCGATAACGTGTGGAACTGCCACTTCAGCTTATATAGAAAGGTCGCAGAGCTACCATTTTCTTAATACATAACGAAAAAAAGTGAACATGAATAGGGCAGTACGAAATATTCTGAAACTGGGCTAAAAGAGCAAATATTTTTACCATTTTTGTTGAAGATGGTGCAGCTTGTATTATGCCAGGTGGAAGTTGTATTATGCCAGGTGGAGGTTGTATTATGCCAGGTGGAGGTTGTATTATGCCAGGTGGAGGTTGTATTATGCCAGGTGAAGGTTGTATTATGCCAGGTGGAGGTTGTATTATGCCAGGTGGAGGTTGTATTATGCCAGGTGGAGGTTGTATTATGCCAGGTGGAGCTTGTATTATGCCAGGTGGAGGTTGTATTATGCCAGATGGAGCTTGTATTATGCCAGGTGGAGCATGTATTATGCCAGGTGGAGGTTGTATTATGCCAGATGGAGCTTGTATTATGCCAGGTGGAGTTTGTATTATGCCAGGTGGAGGTTGTATTATGCCAGGTGGAGGTTGTATTATGCCAGGTGGAGCTTGTATTATGCCAGTTGGAGGTTGTATTATGCCAGGTGGAGGTTGTATTATGCCAGGTGGAGCTTGTATTATGCCAGGTGGAGGTTGTATTATGCCAGGTGCAGCTTGTATTATGCCAGGTGGAGCTTGTATTACGCCAGGTGGAGGTTGTATTATGCCAGGTGGAGCTTGTATTATGCCAGGTGGAGGTTGTATTATGCCAGGTGGAGCATGTATTATGCCAGGTGGAGGTTGTATTATGCCAGGTGGAGGTTGTATTATGCCAGGTGGAGCTTGTATTATGCCAGGTGGAGCTTGTATTATGCCAGGTGGAGCTTGTATTATGCCAGGTGGAGCTTGTATTATGCCAGGTGGAGGTTGTATTATGCCAGGTGGAGCTTGTATTATGCCAGGTGGAGGTTGTATTATGCCAGGTGGAGGTTGTATTATGCCAGATGGAGCTTGTATTATGCCAGGTGGAGCATGTATTATGCCAGGTGGAGGTTGTATTATGCCAGATGGAGCTTGTATTATGCCAGGTGGAGTTTGTATTATGCCAGGTGGAGGTTGTATTATGCCAGGTGGAGGTTGTATTATGCCAGGTGGAGGTTGTATTATGCCAGGTGGAGCTTGTATTATGCCAGGTGGAGCTTGTATTATGCCAGGTGGAGCTTGTATTATGCCAGGTGGAGCTTGTATTATGCCAGATGGAGCTTGTATTATGCCAGATGGAGCTTGTATTATGCCAGGTGGAGGTTGTATTATGCCAGGTGGAGGTTGTATTATGCCAGGTGGAGGTTGTATTAAGCTAGGTGGAGGTTGTATTATGCCAGGTGGAGCTTGTATTATGCCAGATGGAGCTTGTATTATGCCAGATGGAGCTTGTATTATGCCAGGTGGAGTTTGTATTATGCCAGGTGGAGGTTGTATTATGCCAGGTGGAGGTTGTATTATGCCAGGTGGAGCTTGTATTATGCCAGGTGGAGCTTGTATTATGCCAGGTGGAGCTTGTATTATGCCAGGTGGAGCTTGTATTATGCCAGATGGAGGTTGTATTATACCAGGTGGAGGTTGTATTATGCCAGGTGGAGGTTGTATTATGCCAGGTGGAGGTTGTATTATGCCAGGTGGAGGTTGTATTATGCCAGGTGGAGCTTGTATTATACCAGGTGGAGCTTGTATTATGCCAGGTGGAGGTTATATTATGCCAGGTGCAGCTTGCATTATGCCAGGTGGAGGTTGTATTATGCCAGGTGGAGGTTGTATTATGCCAGATGGAGCTTGTATTATGCCAGGTGGAGGTTGTATTATGCCAGGTGCAGCTTGTATTATGCCAGTTGGAGGTTGTATTATGCCAGGTGGAGGTTGTATTATGCCAGGTGGAGGTTGTATTATGCCAGGTGGAGGTTGTATTATGCCAGGTGGAGGTTGTATTATGCCAGGTGGACCCAGGTGGACCCAGGTGGAAGCTTTACCCCTAAGATGGACTCTTGCAGAACATGATACCGTACACAGCTTAGCTATGCCCTACTGGCAGCCATTGCTCCAGCATCAGTTACACAGATATTCAACCATCCACACCATCTGTCATGAGCCTCCCCCCTCCCCACCACCTCCCTAACCAGCAAGGATCCCCACCCCCGAGCCTCCCTAGCCCCTCCCTAACCCTTCCCTAGCCCCTCCCTAGCCAGCCAAGCCGACCAAATGGGTGGTTCACGGATTCGCGCTCAAGACTCTGGCCGTAAAACTATCATTCCACGCTAAATTAACAACTCTTTTTTTTCTGGTGGTAATAAAGGGTGTTGTGAGGCCAGCCAACAATGGCCGCGAGGCCTTTGTCGGCGGCGCTCACGAAACATGACCGCCATGATGATGCTGTTGGCACTGTCACCATGATGACAGTGATGGTGTGGGCACTGTCACCATGATGACAGTGATGGTGTGGTCACTGTCACGTTGATGACAGTGATGGTGTGGTCACTGTCACGTTGATGACAGTGATGGTGTGGGCACTGTCACGTTGATGACAGTGATGGTGTGGGCACTGTCACGTTGATGACAGTGATGGTGTGGGCACTGTCACGTTGATGACAGTGATGGTGTGGGCACTGTCACGTTGATGACAGTGATGGCGTTGGCACTGTCACGTTGATGACAGTGATGGTGTGGGCACTGTCACGTTGATGACAGTGATGGTGTTGGCACTGTCACGTTGATGACAGTGATGGTGTGGTCACTGTCACGTTGATGACAGTGATGGTGTGGGCACTGTCACGTTGATGACAGTGATGGTGTGGGCACTGTCACGTTGATGACAGTGATGGTGTGGGCACTGTCACGTTGATGACAGTGATGGTGTGGTCACTGTCACGTTGATGACAGTGATGGTGTGGGCACTGTCACGTTGATGACAGTGATGGTGTGGGCACTGTCACGTTGATGACAGTGATGGTGTGGTCACTGTCACCATGATGACAGTGATGGTGTGTTCACTGTCACGTTGATGACAGTGATGGTGTGGGCACTGTCACGTTGATGACAGTGATGGTGTGGTCACTGTCACCATGATGACAGTGATGGTGTGGGCACTGTCACCATGATGACAGTGATGGTGTGGGCACTGTCACCATGATGACAGTGATGGTGTGGTCACTGTCACCATGATGACAGTGATGGTGTGGGCACTGTCACGTTGATGACAGTGATGGTGTGGTCACTGTCACGTTGATGACAGTGATGGTGTGGTCACTGTCACCATGATAACAGTGGTGGTGGCAATGGTGGCAGTGGTGGTGGCAGTGGTGGTGGTGGCAGTGGTGGTGGTGGCAGTGGTGGTGGCAGTGGTGGTGGCAGTGGTGGCAGCAGTGGTGGCAGCAGCAGCAGTAGTGGCAGTGGTGGTGGCAGTGGTGGTGGCAGTGGTGGCAGTGGTGGCAGTGGTGGTGGCAGTGGTGGTGGCAGTGGTGGTGGCAGTGGTGGCAGTGGTGGCAGTGGTGGTGGCAGTGGTGGTGGCAGTGGTGGTGGCAGTGGTGGCAGTGGTGGCAGCAGTGGTGGTGGCAGTGGTGGTGGCAGTGGTGGCAGCAGTGGTGGTGGCAGTGGTGGCAGTGGTGGTGGCAGTGGTGGTGGCAGTGGTGGTGGCAGTGGTGGCAGTGGTGGTGGCAGTGGTGACAGTGGTGGCAGTGGTGGTGGCAGTGGTGGTGGCAGTGGTGGTGGCAGTGGTGGCAGTGGTGGCAGTGGTGGTGGCAGCAGTAGTGGCAGTGGTGGCAGCAGTGGTGGCAGTGGTGGTGGCAGTGGTGGTGGCAGTGGTGGCAGTGGTGGTGGCAGTGGTGGTGGCAGTGGTGCAGTGTGGTGGCAGTGGTGGTGGCAGTGGTGGTGGCAGTGGTGGCAGTGGTGTGGCAGTGGTGGTGGCAGTGGTGGTGGCAGTGGTGGTGGCAGTGGTGGTGGCAGTGGTGGTGGCAATGGTGGTGGCAGTGGTGGCAGTGGTGGTGGTGGCAGTGGTGGCAGTGGTGGTGGCAGTGGTGGTGGCAGTGGTGGCAGTGGTGGTTTCAGTGGTGGCAGCAGTGGTGGCAGTGGTGGTGGCAGTGGTGGCAGTGGTGGTGGCAGTGGTGGCAGCAGTGGCGGCAGTGGTGGTGGCAGTGGTGGCAGTGGTGGTGGCAGTGGTGGCAGCAGTGGTGGCAGCAGTGGTGGTGGCAGCAGTGGTGGCAGCAGTGTTGGCAGCAGTGGTGGCAGTGGTGGTGGCAGTGGTGGCAGTGGTGGTGGCAGTGGTGGTGGCAGCAGTGGTGGCAGTGGTGGTGCAGCAGTGGTGCAGCAGTGGTGGCAGCAGTGGTGGCAGTGGTGGTGGCAGTGGTGGCAGTGGTGGTGGCAGTGGTGGTGGCAGCAGTGGTGGCAGTGGTGGTG
>WNGS01163813.1:10917064-10932056 GCA_020271785.1 Procambarus virginalis
GCTGGTGAACGGACGTGAGGTGTGGAACCCTCGGTCCGCGATAGGTAAGCAGTGGACGCCCAGGATGACCTTGAAGACGGTCTGCAGACACATGAGGAGTGTCACACATTGGCGGCTGCAATACTGGCTGGAAGCCAAGATTATTAGTGGAACGGACAAACGTAGTCGCAGATGCGTTGTCCCGCATGCACTAACCAGACATGACTCTATTTAAGGGGAGGGGTATGTGACGGTGTTCCCACCCTTCTAATTCTCCCACGCCTGCTGTAAGAGTCATGTCCACTATTCCCGAGCGTTCTCTACATTGCAGGCAACAATTGAACATATGTGGGAGAGAACAGTATTCTCGAAGAGCCGAGAAATTTGAGAAAATGTACATTTTGGCCTGTGGGATAGGCCCTTTAGGGAGCCAATATGGCGCTGGCAAGTCTGTTCTCCCGCCAAAACTGTGTGACGTCAGTGGCGCCAGATTGGTCACCGTCAGCGACATGGCACTGGGAGCCAATGAAAACCAACTTTGGGAAAAGTGACGTCACATAGGCATGGGGGTCCGCCGTGTTGGCGCCAGGCGATATCAGTCTTTCACGACACGTCCGAGAGGTAGGACGCGCGATCGGTCATCCTGTCAGAGTGACGGATTTACCGAACTCCGGTGGATTTAAGCGTCTCCAGTTGTTGGCACGCACTCTGTGAGGTCTTCCTGCAACCCAGATGTGGCTCAGATAAGGAATTGACAAAATATTGAGCAACAAGTGCTCAGGGGACAGGTGCGTTGCAAGAAGTGGGCCGGGCATCGACGTGTGTCGTCGTTGGCAGTTCACCAGTATAAGAGGCAGCTTAGTGGCCGGGCCACCCACCGTGAGGAACCAGGTTGACAGCCTTGTCAACCAGGTTGAACGTGTGATCGACGATCCTGTCAAGTTTGACAGTAACCCCACCTTCGTGGAACCCTACGAGTCAACAGTTGGATGCAAGCACGTCGAGAAGTCTTCCCAAATACCTAGCGATATATCTAGACGACGAGGGAATTGACAGTGTTGTGAGCTTCAAGTGCTCTGAAGTCGGGTGCTGTGCGTGTGTCGTCCGGGACGGCTGATAACTTCAGTGACTTCGTAGTGGTGAGAGGCAGTTACTCTGGGAGTACAGTGACAAGGACTAATTGGGAAACGTACGACGACCGCCGAGACGTAGGCTGGCTGCCGTAGTTGGGAGGAAAGTTGACGGCCAGGAGACCGACTTCAACCCTGCGACGTACTGTAGGGAAAGAAGCACGGACCTGCTGTGTACAGAAGCGGCGAGACGCGACATCCTAAGGCGTGGGGCTTGTGTTTCTGGATGAACGAGGCGAGAGCCTGGACCAGGAGCTACAACCCAACTGTCATCCTAGGATAGGTGAAGTAGGTGTTTACAGTTCCCTCCCATTTCCCCTTTAGTTAGCTATATATATTCTTGTCAGATATTTTGTATGTCGTGAGCAAGTCTCACTTGAGTTTAAGTCACAGAGAGCACAGTATGTGGTGAGGCTACCCAGAGCGCTCACAGTATCAATTTACATATATATATCTATGTGTGGGTGTGTGCAAGCACCAAGATTCATCAGAGAATTTACTGTGACTACTATTATTGATCTGTGATTATTATTATTATATATATTGGTAGTGAACCAGATATTGGTGTATTGATCTCTATAATCTATTGATATAAATGCCTGTGGATTGATCTCTATAATCTATCAATATAAATGCCTGTGGTTGATCTCTATAATCTATCGATATAAATGCCTGTGTGTTGATCTCTATGATCTATTGATATATATATGCCTGAAGTTTGATTAATGATTTATATATGACATGATTGTGTGCTGAATAATATCATATACGTGAAGTGATTGCCAGTGATATCTCTGTGAGAGGAAGTATAAATATAAAGAAAAGTTCAGTGATCAAGTGAGTGCATTCACAGTAAATATTATTAAGAATAGAGTAATCTTTTGGTACAGTGAAAAGTCACTGTGAGAGTATTGTGAATATAGATGTTGATCGTGAGGCCAGTGAAATCATAAGTAAGCCATGTGAACGTTGAATAGTGTTTTGGAAAAAGTTAAATAAACGGGGATCGTGACAATTAGAAAACAAGTACTAGTCTTTCCCACGATCGCGAGGGCCCGGTCAGCTGGCATTTCTGACAGGTGACACGTGCCGATGTTGCCATATGGTGCGCTCTAGAATATTATGCTATGAATGGAGCAATCGTCATATATTAATTCTGATACATTGATGCATATATATTTCTCGTTGTCTTTTAAGTAAAATACCAAAACTCTTTGGTGTTTGATATCATCCCCTCCATTTATCTTGTGACCGTGTTATGATATAAAGTAGAGTGACCTGCCTGATACTATATTACTGGATTTGGCTCTTGCCACAATTACACCTGACCACTGCAGTGTTACTGGACATCTAAAAAACCAGTTGGCGACCTTGAAGGCTGTATAAGAGTTCGGTGTCGGGGCGGGCCACAGATTGAGGGAACGATCTGTGTCCTCACTCATCTTATAATCTAAAGGCCGGTTGTGAGATCGACTGGGGTACTCTCCGAGGCCAGCAGTGGAGCCTAGAGGATTGAGGGAAGACCCGCCGAACGACGGTGAGTAAGGGTTATTGTTGGAGCAACCACCTGGAAAGGAGATCCAGTCTACTGTTGCTTTAACCCTTCTCTAACGAGAACACCGTGAAAACCCCGACAACAGGTACATATGTACACGACAAAAGTGACTAATATTGCAGACACGAATTCGCAAAAAAAATGGCTGAAAATTACACACCCAACACACACATCTGAAATAACAGGAAATAACGACGTTTCGGTCCATCCTGGACCACTATGGTCTAGGACGGACCGAAACGTCGTCACTTTCATTTCTTTTTAGATAATTCATTGTTCAGTTCTAATAGAGCACGCCACCTTTACTGAATATATCTCCAATCATAACTTACACAGTTATATGCCTACAGCAAACCCACGTGTCAAGCTCTGATAATAAAGTTTAGTGCCAAAAAATAAAGCTTCTGAGATAGATATGGCTAATAAAGCTACCAGATATGCATATCTGCTGCACATTGTGGCATATGTGCACAGATATCAGCGGTGAAATTGCAAAATCAAACAATTTCCAGCGGTTCTGAGAGTCATGACCAGTGGGGACCTTCAGGCAACAACCTTCACGCGTTTCTGCCCGAAACGCTGCGCGTACTAGTGGCTTTACAAGATTGTAATTACCATATTATATATTCTCACATTCCCAATGTACCTTCTTGTATATGAATAAATAAATAAATAAATAATAAATAAATAAATGTGTGAAATAAGAAACATAGAATACTGGGATATATTTTTAGAAGTGGTACCTGGTTGATGGGGTTCTGGGAGTTCTTCTACTCCCCAAGCCCGGCTCGAGGCCAAGCTTGACTTGTGAGAGTTTGGTCCACCAGGCTGTTGCTTGGAGCGGCCCACAGGCCCACATATACCTGGTTGATGGGGTTTGGGAGTTCTTCTACTCCCCAAGCCCGGCTCGAGGCCAGGCTTGACTTGTGAGAGTTTGGTCCACCAGGCTGTTGCTTGGAGCGGCCCGCAGGCCCACATATACCTGGTTGATGGGGTTCTGGGAGTTCTTCTACTCCCCAAGCCCGGCTCGAGGCCAGGCTTGACTGGTGAGAGTTTGGTCCACCAGGCTGTTGCTTGGAGCGGCCCGCAGGCCCACATATACCTGGTGATGGGGTTCTGGGAGTTCTTCTACTCCCCAAGCCCAGCCCGAGGCCAGGCTTGACTTGTGAGAGTTTGGTCCACCAGGCTGTTGCTTGGAGCGGCCCGCAGGCCCAATATACCTGGTTGATGGGGTTCTGGGAGTTCTTCTACTCCCCAAGCCCAGCCCGAGGCCAGACTTGACTTGTGAGAGTTTGGTCCACCAGGCTGTTGCTTGGAGCGGCCCGCAGGCCCACATATACCTGGTTGATGGGGTTCTGGGAGTTCTTCTACTCCCAAGCCCGGCCCGAGGCCAGGCTTGACTTGTGAGAGTTTGGTCCACCAGGCTGTTGCTTGGAGCGGCCCGCAGGCCCACATATACCTGGTTGATGGGGTTCTGGGAGTTCTTCTACTCCCAAGCCGGCCCGAGGCCAGGCTTGACTTGTGAGAGTTTGGTCCACCAGGCTGTTGCTTGGGCGGCCCGCAGGCCCACATATACCTGGTTGATGGGGTTCTGGGAGTTCTTCTACTCCCCAAGCCCGGCCCGAGGCCAGGCTTGACTTGTGAGAGTTTGGTCCACCAGGCTGTTGCTTGGAGCGGCCCGCAGGCCCACATATGCACCAAAGCCCAATTGGTCCGGCACTTCTTGGAGGAATCTATCAAGTTTTCTCTTGAAGATGTCCACAGTTGTTCCGGCAATATTCTGATGCTCGCTGGTAGGACGTTGAACAAACAGCAGACCTCTGATGTTCATACAGTGTTCTCTGATTGTGCCCATGGCACCCCTGCTCTTCACTATTATTAAACAATGTAATTTTTCAACGTAATCTTTCAAAATATTAAGATTTAGGCATGCAGTTCGGGTTTGGTCGCTATCTTGAGATATCTTGAGGTTATCTTGAGATGATTTCGGGGTTTTAGTGTCCCCGCGGCCCGGCCCGGTCCTCGACCAGGCCGGTCCCGACCACCCCCAGGAAGCAGCCCGTGACAGCTGACTAAACACCTAGGTACCTATTTACTGCTAGGTAACAGGGGCATAGGGTGAAGAAACATTTGCCCATTGTTTCTCGCCGGCGCCCGGGATCGAACCCGGGACACAGGATCACAAGTCCCGCGTGCTGTCCGCTCGGCCGACCGGCTCCCCTGACCGGCTTTAGTATAGAATGGATATAAATTGTTGAACCCATCGTGCTACAATTAAGTATGTGGTGGGAAGTACCAATGTGTAGTGATGGACCACCAGAAAGTTGACTTCTGTATTACTGAATCTGCACAAACCAGAAACACTTTTAACCGCAACATATATATATAAGATCTAGCCACGCTGTCCAAGGCCTAATATGGTGGACAAAGACAAACTCTTCAGCACTGGTGGTACACGAACAAGGGGACACAGGTGGAAACTGAGTACCCAAATCAGCCACAGAGACGTTAGAAAGAACTTTTTCAGTGTCAGAGTAGTTAACAGGTTGAATGCATTAGGCAGTGATGTGGTGGAGGCTGACTCCATACACAGTTTCAAGTGTAGATATGATAGAGCCCAGTAGGCTCAGGAATCCGTACACCTGTTGATTGACGGTTGAGAGGTGGGACCAAAGAGCCAGAGCTCAACCCTCGCAAGCACAACTAGCTGAGTACACCTCTATACATAATCTTGTCATCCTTACAGACGTAAGGATTACAAGGTTAATCCAGGGAAATATAAATCTTCCTTATGAAGAGAGATTAAAAAAGCTTAACTTACATTCACTAGGAAGACGAAGAGTGAGAGACGACAGGACTAAAGTATATAAATGGACGAAAGGGTATAACAAGGGGATATCAATTACGTTTTAAATATATTATCACAAAATGAAACACGAAATTGGATAAGTTTAGGTTCGGGGAAGACCTGGGTAAATACTGGTTAGGAAACACGGTTGTTGTTTTGTGGAACAAATTACCGGGTAACATAATAGACGTGGGATCACTGGAGTGTTTCAAGCGTAGTTCAGACATATATATGAATGAGTTTGGGGTGGATATAAACAGGAGCTGCCTCGTATGGGCCAATAGGAACTGCCTCGGACAGGCCTATTGGCCTTCTGCAGATCTGTTATTCTTATGTTCGCAATACAATACCACCTTCGTATCCATACAACGAGACGAAGCCCTTGTTCATACTTGTCTCGTAGTACACTTGGCTTCGTTATCGATTCGCAATCGGGGATCCCGGGTTCGACCCCTGGGCAGGATAGAAATGATTGGGCACATTTCCTTTCACCTGCTAGGTGGCTTCTATTGACTAGGCACCTATTGATTGCTAGGTGAACACATCTCTGTTCACCCAGCAGTCAATAGGTACCTGGGGCCAGATTCACGAAGCAGTTACGCAAGCACTTACGAACCTGTACATCTTTTCTTAATCTTTGGCGGCTTTGTTTACAATTATTAAACAGTTAATGAGCTCCGAAGCACCAGGAGGCTGTTTATAACAATAACAACAGTTGATTGGCAAGTTTTCATGCTTGTAAATTGTTTAATAAATGTAACCAAAGCCGTCAAAAATTGAGGAAAGATATACACGTTCGTAAGTGCTTGCGTAACTGCTTCATGAATCCGGGTCCAGGGAGTTAGGCAACTGTTGTGGGGTTACATCCTGGGGAGGGTCAGTAGTTTGACCTTGGGGGGGGTGGGGAGTAGGATCCTCGATACAAGCCTAAATAATATATTTATATACACAGGCTTCCTGTCCCCCCTTACTGGAGCCACGCGGGAGACAACCAATGTAACCACAACATTTTATAGCATCATTACGACGTTTGTAGTGTAATGTTCACAAGATGAAAAATAGTGACAATAACGTTGTGGTACTGGGACACATAATTATGTCACGCCTCTATAAGACAGCCAGTCCCTTAACTTCAACTGATCTCTAACCCTGTCCATGGAGGACAGAAGAAAATGTATATATGCTGGTTAGCATTGTAAATGTGTGGCCACGTCTGTGGTAGAAAAAAAAAAAAAAAAAAAAAAACGCCTCAATAGCACACCGCCTTCACCGTCACTTACACGTCAACCACCTTGTGTGGTTGATTGTTCAATACATCACTGAACTATATGTTCAACACATCTCTCACCTTGTCCATGGAGGACAGAAGAAAATGTATATATATGCTGGTTAGCACTGTAAATGTGCGGCCACGTCTGTGGTAGAAAAAAGTCTCCTTGTGACTTTTTTTTTTTACAGATGAATTTCCCGATTCTGGTGGATTTTACAAGACCTTAAAATCCCAGGGCCAGAAACAGCGAGGGTAAAACATGCAATATGTAATGAAATCCTGCAAGAGAACGCCTGAGACCACCCCTGGTCTCTCCAGTAGCACACACACCATGTTTCTATTATAGCTTGAGTTCCCACTTATAAAGTGGTGGTCGTTATAGGATTCCCAAGCACGCTTCCCTTATTAGTCTACACTACATGTCTTCCCGCAGGCCAACAAGTCGCTCTATAAAGCAAGCAAGTAACGACCAGTGAGAGGGGCGGGTCGTGTCAATAACCACTTCTTGGACGGAACCCTTCACCACGGGAAGAACCAGCCTTCCAGCTTGTCTGGAAGGCTGGTTCAACACACTCACATCTCGACTGGAATACATCCCTTACTAGCCTGGAACACACTCACATCTGGACTGGAATACATCCCTTACTAGCCTGGAACACACTCACATCTGGACTGGAATACATCCCTTACTAGCCTGGAACACACTCACATCTGGGCTGGAATACATCCCTTACTAGCCTGGAACACACTCACATCTGGGCTGGAATACATCCCTTACTAGCCTGGAACACACTCACATCTGGACTGGAATATACTATGAGAGATTGTCACGGGAGAACAATACGCTGGTTGCCTGACATCTCCTCACCACACGTGAATGGAATGCCAGTTTATATAAAATTTCGTATATTATGCGCATTTGTGTGTGATTTATTTTGAAAGAATAGATACACAACACAACACAACACGACAAACACAACACAACAAGAAATGATTACCGAGGCGAGCTCAATAATAAACTTGAACAAATCCCTGGAAACACAAACCGAAACTGTCTCTATTTTCCGCTGGTTACAACTTGTAATAAAGTTGTTACATCTTGGCTTAACGTGTTTATGACGTATTAGAACGTTGTTACAACTTGCTATATTGGTTGTTATAACTGGTTAGGTGGTGTTAAAACTTGTTCGAACGTTGTACCAACGTCGTAGTTTCGGTGTGTGTTTGGCGGGATGACAACGATGAGCAACATAAACAAATATAATTCCATTAAGTAAGCAGGAGTTGGTAAGGCGGGGCTAGGTAGCTGAAGCACAAGCCTACAAGCTGCACATATAGCTGAACACATCTTGGCACGCACACAAACATTCACAACACACAAAACACCCATTCTGCAACACCCATTCTGCAACACCCATTCTGCACAGCAAGAACAAGTCTTCAAACCTCAACTCATAAACACACTAACAAATTAAATCCCTCACATTGGGCTATCATGCAAATTCAACTAATCTCGCTCAGCAGCGAAGCACGCATACTGGGTCCTGCGCAGCCATCCATCAAATTAAGTTTCACAATTTTTAAAGTAACTTTTCTGGTGGCGGTAATTAAATAAGAGAGGAAGGCGCCCTAAGCGCCGAGTACAGCTAGTCGAGGGGAATCAGTGTTTAGTTTAAAAGCTCAGGTAATTAGTCTGCCTGCAGGAGAGACGTTTCTCAAGGTTTTGTTCCTGGCTGTAACCTCCGCTCCCTCGCTCCCATCCCTTGCCGTCCCAAACTCTCACCTTCCCTTCCTTGCTCCCCTTCCCTCCACCCATGACTCCTAGGCTCCCTCCCTGCCTCCTTCCCTCCACCCATGACTCCTAGGCTCCCCCCCTGCCTCCTTCCCTCCACCATGACTCCTAGGCTCCCCCCTGCCTCCTTCCCTCCACCCATGACTCCTAGGCTCCCTCCCTGCCTCCTTCCCTCCACCCATGACTCCTAGGCTCCCTCCCTGCCTCCTTCCCTCCACCCATGACTCCTAGGCTCCCTCCCTGCCTCCTTCCCTCCCGCATGCTAACAATGCAGGGATAATTAGCTTGCATACAGCCAACTGGGAAGTTTGGGAGACCGCTTAGAGGTGTTTAGGAAGCCGACGCGCAGGTAAGAAATCCCCGCCAGTGTTTGTAAGGTCTGAAGGCTCCGCTTTGAGCAGCGGCACGAAGACCAGATTGTTATTGCTAAATTGCTTCCATGTGTCGTCAGGACTGTGGGTTTTGACACCCTAATTGTTTGGTGGGGGCCGCGGAGACTGTTCCCGCTACACCCCAATAGCTATATGGTGGCGTAAATTCTGGCTACGACCACGGATGGTAATTGCTTTGTCAAAACGTTAACGCTGTAAATGTTACTGTTGGCTGATGGGGCTATTTGCCAAAAGAAAATATCACATTACGATAAGTTCTTTCTATTTTATCTTTCTTTATACAGGCGTGCGGACAGGTGCAGTTAAGCGCGCTTGCATTTGTATTTCAGGTTAATTAATGCTTCTTTCACACCCGTTTCATACCAGGAAAGTCCGCATGAACTACAGGAACCTGAAAAAATTTGTTCAGGGTGAAGAACTGACGTTAGTGACCTAGTCGACTGTCTCACAGTACTATTGGGTTAGTCCTGGCCAAGAGCTAAAGTTTAACCTTAACACAGCACAAATAGGGCCAAGACTCCTTAACAAGGACAGTGTATAGAGGCAAACCTCTATACACAGCTTTAAATGTAGCTAAGACAGAACCAAATACGCCATGGAATCTATACACAAGTCGAGTAAGTGTTGTGAGGCGGGACCCAAGAGCCATAGCTTCCCCCCAACTAGGCGAACACAAGACGCACACCCTCGCATCAGCTCCTCGCACGAAACACACCTGAACATCCTTCCATAACAAGAAACTACTTGGCAGAGCAAACAACATTTACCAATATTTACCAACCACAAGGAGTCCATACATTCAGCTAACAAGTGGCCTCTTCAGCGTACAATAACGACGGTGTACTGCTCCGCTCTTATCGTCTGGACGTATCTGAGGAATGACTGACTGGTCGACGGGTCAGCCAGGCTTCGGAGACCATGTTGGAGGTGATCAGTCGGCCTGTTTGTCGCTACATTATAGTTGTTTGTGATATTGTGTTGAGGGAAGCCGCTGTACACGGGTGTGCCCCAGAGTGCCATATGGGTGCGGTCAGAGTGCCATGGGTGGGTCAGAGTGCCATGGGTGGGTCAGAGTGCCATGGTTGCGAGTGCCATAAAAATCCTATAAGATACATTTTTACAATCATATTAAACCCACGATGACGACTGACGCAAGAACTGACAACTTGAAAGGTGCATTATGGGAACAAAAACAGCACGCTCGATCAGTAACACATGCCAAGAGCACACATATTGTAGGCCAGGAGCTAGAGCACGTCCATGAACCACATGGACACTAGACTGTTGGTGCCAGCCAGGACCATGCGATGGCTCTTCACTGTCATAGATGAACATGAAGATCAGGTCCTATTACATCTTCACGATTTGCTAATATTACTGGAGCAGGGCGGGAATCGAACCAGCGTGCTGGGTCACCTCAGACACGCGCTTATCGTGGTCCAACAATGGGGCGCGCACCTGGGGTGACCTTATGTCGCAGGTTCGATCCCCGCCCTGCTCCAGTGATCTTCACACAGATGGGGTATCGAACCCTGGACCCCACGCGTGTGAGGGCGACGCTCTCTCCAGCGACTGTTTGGTCCAACCTTCAGTTAGTTTACTTCATTTATTATGCACCCCATACCCATCTTGTGGGCGGTAGTGGAAAGGGTTACAGAGGCACATAATGGGCTCAGGGACTGAACCCCACAATTCATTTAGCTAAGCAAGTTACAATCTTGATGAGCTATTACAAAATTCAATATAAGTCGTCACATCATCATTCAGAGATGGACCTATGCAGCTAACAATGGCCACGTATTATACTACTAATCTTGTAGACACCACAACAATTCTAAGCGTCCCGGGCCTGTTATATAACATATAATTACTATATTGGTCCTAATATATAGCATATATTATGCCTAGAACTGATTATATACGCCTTGGACACGAGTGGTTACTTTTCATAATTACTTTTCAATATTTTTAATGTACATTTTGGGCTAATTTGTTTGTTACACTTTGGGGTCTAACAGTCCATTTTGTACGTTTAAGCGAATAGTTGCAATAAGTACGTTCAGGATGGGCTAGGATAAACAGAGTGCCATTTGGCACTATAACGCTTAAGGCACTTTAGGTTTACCAAAGTGGAGAGAGGAAGGCACTTAGGGAAGTCCCCCCCCCCCCCCAGGGATGACAGCCCCTCTTATCTCCTGTCTACTGAGACAGTAAACGGCTACTAATCTTTTATCAAAGTAGATCCGATTAACAATAAAATTATTCTTAAAGAAGTTAAATTCAATACCTTCATTAACTGATATAAGCAGAGAGTTTTAAATTTTAATTTCTTTAAATTTTGCCCCGAGGGGCGAGTTTATTGGGCAGCGCCACTCATCCTGTGAGTGGACACCGCCATAGTGACAGTATTGGGCAGCGCCACTCATCTTGTGAGTGGACACACCGCCATAGTGACAGTATTGGGCAGCGCCACTCATCCTGTGAGTGGACACACCGCCATAGTGACAGTATTGGGCAGCGCCACTCATCCTGTGAGTGGACACACCGCCATAGTGACAGTATTGGGCAGCGCCACTCATCTTGTGAGTGGACACACCGCCATAGTGACAGTATTGGGCAGCGCCACTCATCCTGTGAGTGGACACACCGCCATAGTGACAGTATTGGGCAGCGCCACTCATCCTGTGAGTGGACACCGCCATAGTGACAGTATTGGGCAGCGCCACTCATCTTGTGAGTGGACACACCGCCATAGTGACAGTATTGGGCAGCGCCACTCATCCTGTGAGTGGACACACCGCCATAGTGACAGTATTGGGCAGCGCCACTCATCTTGTGAGTGGACACACCGCCATAGTGACAGTATTGGGCAGCGTCACTCATCTTGTGAGTGGACACACCGCCATAGTGACAGTATTGGGCAGCGCCACTCATCCTGTGAGTGGACACACCGCCATAGTGACAGTATTGGGCAGCGTCACTCATCCTGTGAGTGGACACACCGCCATAGTGACAGTATTGGGCAGCGCCACTCATCCTGTGAGTGGACACACCGCCATAGTGACAGTATTGGTCAGCGCCACTCATCTTGTGAGTGGACACACCGCCATAGTGACAGTATTGGGCAGCGCCACTCATCCTGTGAGTGGACACACCGCCATAGTGACAGTATTGGGCAGCGCCACTCATCCTGTGAGTGGACACACCGCCATAGCAGCATATACGACACTCCGCAATAGGAAGAAAACCCGCTGGGTTGTTCATCCTGTCACTTGTACCCAGACACAGCTGGGACTTGCTTAACTGTCTCAAGTAAACTCCTCAAACAAGAAGATTAACATCTATCAACCCTTAAAAGGTTGTGGTGTTGAGCGTAGGGGAAATGTTCCGGGTATACCCGGGCCCACAGATCCCAGATACATCATCACTCATCACAAGAGTCACCACCCACTGGGACAATACCTGGGATAGTATAATCACAACCACAACTAATGAACGCCAGGCGACCCGCTCGCCCAGATATATAAACTTAAACATACTCTTGGCTCAATACATTATTTACATCACCTGGATAAAGGATGTAGCTTAATCCTAAAAAAATCGCTATATCGGATCTTTTCTTCGTCTTTATTTAAATACCGGAATTGTAGTAAGTTTCACAATAATAATAATAATAATAATAATAATAATAATAATAATAATAATAATAATAATAATAATAATAATAATAATAATAATACTATTATTATTATTATTATTATTATTATTATTATTTTTTGCAGTTCAGACACGAGCACAATACTATCGTCTGGAAGAGTGCTCCCTCTTAACACCTTCTTCCCCCGATATACAAACCAATATTGCCAGTGACTTTGACACAAGCATAAGGCTCACGCACACACACACACACACACACACACACTTCGTTGGAAGACAGAAGAGTTAGAGGGGGACATGATCACCACATTCAAGATTCTCAGGGGAATCGACAGGGTTGATAAAGACAGGCTGTCTAACACAAGGGGCACACGCACTAGGGGACACAGGTGGAAACTGAGTGTGAGCCACAGAGATATTAGAAAGAACTTTTTTAGTGTCAGAGTGGTTGACAATGGAATGAATTAGGCAGTGATGTGGTGGAGGCTGACTCCATACACAATTTCAAGTGTAGATATTATAGAGCCCAGTAGGCTCAGGAACCTGTACACCTGTTGATTGACAGTTGAGAGGCGGGACCAAAGAGCCAGAGCTCAACCCTCGCAAGCACAACAAGGTGAACACAACTAGGTGAACACACACACACCGTTACTGACCTCAGACCAGATGGTTATCTTATGCTTTCATGCCAGAAGCGACGGTGGATATGATTTATTATTGGGAAGAACACAGACACACGTAATTCAAGATAATTATGAGGAGAAAGCACTAAGCCGATATGAGAACAAGGAGCTGGGATACGAGAACAAGAAGAGTGGGATAGGAAGCAGGAGGAGAAGGAGAATGTCAAACAGCCTCACCTACTACACCTAAGACTCCCAGTAGGCCTAAGTAAATAAATGCTAAAACCCAATAAACAATATTATACTATTAACGGTTTAACGGTAGATGACCATGTGTCCTCTATAGGTAGATGCCATGTGTCTTGGTGCAGGAAGATGACCATGTGTCCCGGTGCCAGAATGAATTCTCGTGCCAGGGGTAGATGACCATGCTTGGACAGTAGTCCATTCCTCTGAGTGCCAGGGTAAATGACCATGTGTCCTCTGAGCACCAATATATCTCCCTCCATATATATCTTATTATTGGTGGGCATCAGTGTGTACTCCACGTATGGTGCTTGCAGGGGTTCTACCCCCTTGTGCATGTCTTACCTGTGGTAAGTGGTAAATAATCTGAGAGAGAGAGAGAAGAGAGAGACGAGGACGAGAGAGTGAGGAGAGAGAGAGAGAGAGAGGAGAGAGAGAGAGAGAGAGAGAGAGAGACAGAGAGAGCAGAGAAGACAGAGAGATATACAGAGAGTGTTTTGACTCATGGTCTCTTTGGGTCCTTTGGGTTGTCTGTGTGTGTGTGTGTGTGTTGTTGTGTGTGGTGTGCGTGGTTGTGTGCGTGTGCGTTGTGTGGGTGTGTGTGGTGTTGTGTGTGTGTGTGTGTGTGTGTTCACCTAGTTTGCGGGGTGTTAGCTTTAGTTGTGCTTGCGGGGTGTTGAGCTCTGGCTCTTTGGTCCCTCCTTCAACCTGTCAATCAACGGTGTACAGTGTTCCTGAGCACTCGGGGCTCTATATATCTACACTTGAAAATGTGGATATGGAGTCAAGCTCCACCACATCACTGCCTAATGCATTCCATTTGTCAACCACTCTGACACTAAAAAAGTTCTTTCCTAATATCTCGAGTGGCTCATGCACTCAGTTTCCACATGTGTCCCCTAGTTCGTGTGCCCCTTGGTGTAGACAGCGCTTCTTTATCAACCCTGTCGATCCCTTGCCTCCTGAGAATCTTGAATGTGGGATCATTCCCCCTACTAACTCTTCTGTCTTCCAACGAAGTGAGGTTTAATTAATGCAGTCGCTCCTCGTAGCTCATACTCTCAGCTCGGGTACTAGTCTGGTGGCAACCTTTGAACCTTTACAGTTTAGTCTTATGTTTGATTAGATATGAACTCCACGCTGAAGCTTCATACTCCAGGATTGGCTGACATATGTGGTTTAAATGTTCTGAAGGATTCCTTTACAAAGTCTAAAGGCCGTTCTTATGTAGCCAACCTGGCCTATGCTGCTGATTTTATCCTTTTTATATGCTCTCAGGGAAAGGTTCTGCGTGTATCACCCCAGGTTGTGTGTTGTGTGTGTGTGTGTGTGTGTTGTGTGTGTGGTGTGTGTGTGTGTTGGTGTGTGTGTGTCTTTGGTGGTGTGTATGTTGTGTGTGTGTATGTGTGGGGCGGTTGGGCGTGTGTGTGTGTGTGTGTGTGTGTGTGTGTGTGTTGTGTGTGTTGTGTGGTGTGTGGTGTGTTGTGTGTTTGGTTAACA
>WNGS01163813.1:10986897-11006147 GCA_020271785.1 Procambarus virginalis
CACACACACACACACCACACACACCATTACCAACACCCACAATATCTCCCCCTCGGTCTAATTTGATAACGACTGCGCTAACAGCCTTATTAAACCTAACAACCGCATATAATACAAAACCACTTGTTTCACTTATTACTACCAAGAAGGCATTACCAAAATAATGCTAAGTCTATCAAGGATTGGAATTATCACTAATGTTCAGTAATTTGCAATGAAAAGCTAAAATTATGTATTATATAAAATTATATAATTAGTGCGTGCTGAGCCATATATTGGTATAATGACCAGTACTCGATACCTGAGGGGGGCCTCCAGTGGATTGGGGGGCGTAGGGGGGGCGTAGGGGGGGGGGCGTAGGGGGCTTTGTTGGGGAGTCTTAGAGGAGCTGCGGGGAGGGGGCGGTTTTGGGTGCTGTTAAAAGCCTCTCGGGACATGGTAGGGGCGTCAGGGACATGGTGGAGGGCGTCAGGGACATGGTGGGGGCGTCAGGGACATGGTGGGGGGCGTCAGGGACATGTGGGGGGGCGTCAGGGACATGGTAGGGGGCGTCAGGGACATGGTGGGGGGCGTCAGGGACATGGTGTGGGCGTCAGGGACATAGTGGGGGGCGTCAGGGACATGGTGGGGGGCGTCAGGGACATAGTGGGGGGCGTCAGGGACATGGTGGGGGGCGTCAGGGACATGGTGGGGGGCGTCAGGGACATAGTGGGGGCGTCAGGGACATGGTGGGGGGCGTCAGGGACATAGTGGGGGGCGTCAGGGACATGGTGGGGGGCGTCAGGGACATAGTGGGGGGCGTCAGGGACATAGTGGGGGGGCCATATTACGATGAAGTTGCATGAATAACAACATTTTCCACTTCATTCACGCCCAGTCACTCATTCTTGCCAGTACAGCGGCAGTCTCGCGTTTTGCATGGTCGGCGTTCGTTCCTCGATGGTCCCAAGTGGTTCAGGAACGTTAAATTCCTTCCCTCCATCTTCATATCCCTTGAAAGTGCTATACAGCAAAATTAGTTCAGCGTTATCCTGATCATTGTTTAAGGATCAACCGGTTTCGTAAATGGCGAATCCTGGCCTCATAAACCCAGAGCTGCGCCAATCGATCAATAGCGGGTGCATATTGTGGACAGTTGACGTTGAGTGCCTTGTTTCAGCAGCTGGGAGCTATTACCTCTGACGACCAGACGGCAGGTCGCTGCCCGCCAAACACACACCAAAACTACGACGTTGGTACAACGTTGGAACAAGTTTTAACACCTCCTAACCAATTATAACAACCAATATAGCAAGTTGTAACAACGTTCTAATACGTCATAAACACGTTAAGCCAAGATGTAACAACTTTATTACAAGTTGTAACTAGCGGAAAATAGAGACAGTTACGGTTTGTGTTTCCAGGGTGGTGGCCCGCTCACCCCACCACTAAACCGGGTCACTCCCAGCACCTTCACCACGGACTAACATCAACAATTAAATCCTATACAATTATGCTCACTGATAGCAAACGAAGAACGGATTGCTAGGGAGGTGTGGCCGTTGCAAGGGCTTGCCAGGGCGGTTGTAGGCGTTGCAAGGGCTTGCAAGGACGGTGTGGTCGTTGCAAGGGCTTGCCAGGGCGGTGGCCGCTGCTCCAAGAACTCATCACATTGCATATGCATACATCAACCCTCAATCTGCCGTCGGAATAACACTCACTGGTCATCAATCTCTCAATTCATTTCCATTATTTCATCTCCATTCCTACGACTTATACCTTCCAACTCATGCGACCCGTGAGTCTCAGCACGGCACGTCACCACCACACCACCAAGCTCGTGAGTACGGGTGTGGCCAAGCACGTGAGTACGGGTGTGGCCAAGCACGTAAGTACGGGTGTGGCCAAGCTCGTTATATTGACAACTCATTATGTTGACAGGTCATTATGATCGACTGGTCATTATGATCGACAGGTCATTATGATCGACAGGTCATTATGATCGACTGGTCATGATGATCGACAAGTCATTATGATCGACAGGTCATTATGATCGACAGGTCATGATGATCGACAGGTCATGATGATCGACAGGTCATCATGATCGACAAGTCATGATGATCAACAGGTCATTATGATCGACAGGTCATCATGATCAACAGGCCATCATGATCGACAGGCCATCATGATCAACAGCTCATCATGATCGACAGGTCATGATCAACAGGCCATCATGGTCATTAAGCCTCCTACCAGCCAGTTGGCTTTCCCAGATGTGAATGACATTATAAAGTTTCTAACAACCAATTCGTGATTCTAACAAGTGAACCGGGTTCCTAACAGGGGATTCGAACCGGTCTGGGCTCGCTATATTACGTCGTTATCGAGGAGAATACCCGGCTATTAAACAAGGCTTTATAGTGATGAGGTATTCATCCTTACACTCATCCCCCCTCTCCTCCATTCCCCCCCCCTAACGTACCCCTTTCCCAGCCCCCCCTTTCCATCTCTCCCTCATGCCTTCCCTCCCCCTTCCTTCACCGTCTGATCTAACTTCCATTTCACAAACCTCCCATTCCATTCCCCCTTCACCCACCCCTTCTAGGGCAAGCAGGGTAGGAAGGGGAACTGAAATGACATTGTCACCCTTCCGTGAACGGGATGGGGAACGAGGGGGAGCAATTATAATGGGTGATGGTGACACACGCACCCGTTAACAGGCAATTCTCCTGCCGTTGTTGCGAGATGGCAGTGTGGTTATCAAACAGGTATTTCAGGGCCAACAACGTACTTAACTAGATCAGCAATTCACAACACTATTATGAGTAAATGGTCGACGTTATTTACTGTTAACAGGCAGGGAACGGGGGGTTAAATCACCTTACCGTTAACATGTAACAGATGTTAAGAACACAACAGGTCAGAGTACAACAGTGTAATTATCAACAGAAGGTGCCAAATCTTACCACAAAAACTAAGATAAATTTAACATAACTTTTACTGTTAACAGAGAAAATGTTTTAATAATCTCACTGTTAACAGATAAGGTGAATTAGATCCTACATGATCACAGATAACTCAACAGAACGTACAAGTCCTGCCATTCGAGCAAACATCGCTCTGGGGCCGAGGCGGAAACAAATGGACAGGCTCACCTGATGCATCTGTTCACCTAGCGGAAGGCGCGCGTGTGTACACCACTCTCCGTCCCTTGTGGCAACTGAAGAGGAAGGAGTGAGCAATTAGCAGGCCCCGCTGACCACAGATGGAATGCATGTTTCATAAACATCAGGCAGTGATGTGGTGGAGGCTGACTCCATACACAGTTTCAAGTGTAGATATGATAGAACCCAGTAGGCTCAGGAACCTGTACACCAGTTGCGAGACCTGAACATCTTTCTACAATGATGGCGTCTTAGTTTGCAGTTGTTAAACAGTTTATGAGCTCCGAAGCACTATGAGGTTGTTTATAACAATAATAACCATGGGTTGTGAAGTTCCCCAGCTCGTAAACTGTTTAATGAATACAGACTAGGCCGTCACGATCGAACAAAGATGTAGAGGTTTCGTAAGTGGACGCGGAAATGCTTCATTAATCCTAGCTCCATGACCATAACAAACTTACAAGAATCACCAGGATAACTTTAAAAATATTTGATTTCCATATACTTTCTAGCATTTCCATCCCAAGATGAGGATAAAAGATGACCCCAAAAGCTTCAGCTTAACTGTAGCGTCCTTCCATACCAAGTTGGTTGGTGGTAATCACATTACGGAGCCGGTCGGCCGAGCGGACAGCACACTGTACTTGTGATCCTGTGGTCCTGGGTTCGATCCCAGGCGCCGGCGAGAAACAATGGGCAGAGTTTCTTTCACCCTATGCCCCTGTTACCTAGCAGTAAAATAGGTACCTGGGTGTTAGTCAGCTGTCACGGGCTGCTTCCTGGGGGTGGAGGCCTGGTCGAGGACTGGGCCGCGGGGACACTAAAAGCCCGAAATCATCTCAAGATAACCTCAAGATCACCAGCACACAGTACAAGTATTGTTTATGGGAAAATTATGGCCAGCCAACTCTACTGGATCAAAATCCATAGAAAATAATACGAACTTACACTAAATATTTTCCGGTTTGACCACATTTTAGAGAGAGAAATTATCAGAGAAAACCTTACTTCATTACACCGGCTCGTGGCAGACATAGTAACACATGCAAAGTTTCTGGGTATCACAGGACATGTTCTAAGCAATTCGCTAAAAAGCTTAGTGCGTTTAACTTTGTCAAATGGTTTAGATACATCAGGAGCGAAAAATAAGAGCTGTCAACCGTGTAATGCACAATAGTTCTATCATCCGTCAAACAGAAACTGCTAGTCCCGTTAACCAGTGTTATGTATGCTGTCACATATTAACACTTCCTATTTGGGCTGTGGCTCCTCCTAGCAGTCTCATCAAGTCATTATCCTCACTTTAATCAGACTATCAAAATCCTCAGATTAGGCAAAATTGTAATTAATTTTGTCAATAAAGATGTTAATAATAATAATAATCAAGTCCCCTCATCAACTCTACATCCACTCAAGAGGTTCATATCCTCCTTGTCCTATACATACTGTACATCATAGTGATATATTCTGTTGTGTTACTCTATAGATTAATGTATTCACAGGTTTGTGGTTTTCACTACCTATGACGCACTCTGTAACCACTGGATCAACTAGTATCACGCCACCTATACTCCTACGGGCTCACCGTAGCCCGTGCTACTTGGAACTTCTTGTTCCAGGTAGCGAATCTTTAACAACAACAACAACCTACACTCCTGGTAGTGAGTGAGGTGACGTTATGTGGAGGAGAGCCTTCCAGGTCAGTGTACTTAGGACGCCGGTCAGGACAAGACTTATACTGATCTTGGTGAACTGCTCCTCAAAGTTGGCAAGACATGTGTGTCTGGGTAATATTAACTTGCAGTATTTACTTGTCTTTTTGCACTTTGTTACATTAGTGTCCGAGTCATTGAGTTGTCATTTGTGTTGAGCTTTTATTTGATTTTAAATGTAACTTAATCTTACATATACAAGACAATATATGCAATTCAACATGCAATACATGTTGTATTGCAGATGTTAAAAGTCTTTTTTGTTAGTTTTATTAAATAAACTTTTGTTTTTTTAGATTTTCATCCTATTTTCCCATCATCAAACTAAAGTTAAATGTGCCTTTTTGTTCTGTGTATCACACAAACAGTCCATAACCTGGGTAATCCCCTAGCACCAATATTTACCCTAACAATGTAAACAGAAACTCAATGGCGTATACAGGCGATGAGTCACAATAACGTGGCTGAAGAATGTTGACCAGACCACACATTAGAAGGTGAAGGGACGACGACGTTTCAGTCCGTCCTGGACCATTCTCAAGTCGATTGTCAATGGCGTATAGCTAGTGAGCTTGAAAGTCAAATGGGAAATAGTCCAATATTTAGGAGCAGGTACTAAGCCTACCCATTGGGAACATTTATGTTCTTCATTTTCATATATCCGGCTTGGGTTACTTAGGAGCTTGTGTTAGGCCCAAACCGCTGCTCCTGCTGCTTGATACGTGCTTGATGGGGTTCTGGGAGTTTTTCTGCTCCCTAAGCCCGGCCCGAGGCCAGGCTCGACCTGTGAGAGTTGGGTCCACCAGGCTGTTGCTTGGAGCAGCCCACAGGCCCGCATACCCACCACAGCCCGGTTGGTCCGGATGATGTAAACACTGTAGACAGTAAGTCACAATAACGTGACTGAAATTTAAGACTGAAAGTCTTAATTTTCTTTCTTGAAAGTCCACTGAAAGTAAAGGAAGTGGACTTGACTCTTATATGATGACGTCACGTAAAGGTCCAGTCACATAACCGATAAGAAAAGATCAGTCCTTCTTGTATTAACAGTTATGTGCTTGTCTGTTGTCTAATAATCTTTGAACATTCCTACAACAGAAATTTAGAACTCGGGAGAAATCCTTTATTTTGAAGACCATCCCGTTTTTGAGAGCTGGAAAAGTTCTCTTAAAAACAGACATCAAATCAAGGGGTACTAGAAGAGGTTAGAGGCGTCCAGTTAACAGGGAAGCTCGGGGCTATTAACAGAGGCTGAGGTGTCCCATTAACAGAGGAGCCGGGGGGGGGCTATTAACAGAGACTGAGGTGTCTCATTAACAGAGGAGCCGGGGGGGGGGGCTATTAACAGAGACTGAGGTGTCCCATTAACAGAGGAGCCAGGGGGTGGGGCTATTAACAGAGACTGAGGTGTCTCATTAACAGAGGAGCCGGGGGGGGCTATTAACAGAGGCTAAAGGTGTCCCATTAACAGAGGAGCCAGGGGGTGGGGCTATTAACAGAGGCTAAAGGTGTCTCATTAACAGAGGAGCCGGGGGGGCTATTAACAGAGGCTGAAGGTGTCCCGTTAACAGAGGAGCCGGGGGGGGGCTATTAACAGAGGCTGAAGGTGTCCCGTTAACAGAGGCTAAAGGTGTCCCGTTAACAGAGGCTAAAGGTGTCCCGTTAACAGAGGCTAAAGGTGTCCCGTTAACAAAGGCTAAAGGTGTCCCGTTAACAGAGGCTAAAGGTGTCCCGTTAACAGAGGCTAAAGGTGTCCCGTTAAGAGAGGAGCCGGGGAGCCGGGAATGGGGGGGGGGGTGCCATTAAGAGAGGCTGAAGGTGTCCCATTAACAGAGGAGCCGGGGGGGGGCTATTAACAGAGGCTAAAGGTGTCCCGTTAACAGAGGCTAAAGGTGTCCCGTTAACATAGGAGCCGGGGGGGGGGGCTATCAACAGAAAGCGTCATGTTGGCCTAACAGCTGTAGCTCGGGTGTAAAGTTTTGACGATTAATTTCGAGTCATTAATATTCATTCAGTCCTTTCCCGCCCCGCCCTCCGCCAGACCTGCCATGAATCCTGCTAGATGGAGAAAAGAAATGGACGATGGAAGGGAGGGAAAAGGGGAATTGGGGGGGGGGAGGGGAGGAAGAGGGTGATAAGGGTCGTAAATGTCCTTGTGATGCGGGAAGCATGTGGTGGGAGAAGGGAGGAAAGAGAGGGGGGTGGGGGGGGGTAGATGATTAGGAAGGGTGAAATGGGTGGTAGTAGTGTGGGCTCGATGATCAGGGAGCTGGGTTGGGTGGCTGGGGAGGTGGTAGTGGAGGTCAGAAAGTTGTGGTCCATAACCCACAATATATTTACACCTAACTCACCTATTGTTGTTTAACAACAGGTGAGTTAGTGGGTGGTAATTACTGCCTGCAGGTGAACAAAGTCCTCAACATATTCTCGCTACACGCTAACTAATTCTCGTTATTTTCTACCTTTAACATGTATAGTGTACAAGGCCCAGGCAACACCAGGTAACTCTACTCATGCCTCTTGGGTACAGTTTTTCATCATAATCTTCTACATGAATTAAGAAGAGGGAACTCGATCTCTTAACCCTGAAGAAGAAGCACAGGGGATATGATCTCAACATACAAGATACTAAGGGGAAACAGACAGGGCGGACACAGAAAGTCCCTTTTAAATTAAGAGAAAGTAGGACAAGATAACACAAGTGGAAGCTGGAAACGCAAATGAGTCAAATGTATTAAATACTCGTTCCCAGTGGCTTCCACTCTTGAGTGTCCCTGGAGAGGGTTCTGGGAGTTCTTCCACTCAACAAGTAGACTTGTGGGAGCTTGGTCCAACAGGCTGTTGCTTGGAGCGGCCCGCTGATAGAACTAAGTTGTGGAAGCCACCTCTATCCACAACCTTCAGCCCACATGGGACAGTTTTCGAGCACAATCCAAAATCAATGGCAAGATCAGCAGCGGGTAAGATGGGAGGAGGGGGGGGGGGGGAAGACTACCACCCTTCACAACGTCACTAAACTGATGTACTAAACTGCCCGAACCTAACCTAACAGAGGACCCATGAACAGAAAACTTGAACATCACGTCAATTTTCCGAGCCGCTGTGATTTTTTTATCAACTTACTAGGTGGGAATACGGTGCGTTATGCGAGAGGGCTGCGTGCTAGAGCCATCACCTGCTGGACTACTTGTTACCCGCCATCACTCTCTTAAGTTATCCACGTGATTCACACTCCAGTACTTAAGTGGTACTAGGTTAATCCTCTGTAATTTTATCAATTTGTAACTACATAACAAAGTTATTTCTTAAACTATGTACCATCTGATAGTCCTTTATTGTTATGTTTTTTACACAGGTGGGTACAGGAGCAGACGACTGCTGACTCCTGTTAGCAGGCTGAGAGCTTTCCCTTCCCATAGCTCATGGTAAGCCTTACCCTACTAGTTTTACACACAGGTGGGTACAGGAGCAGACGACTGCTGACTCTTGTTAGCTGGCTGAGAGCTTTCCCTTCCCATAGCTCATGGTAAGCCTTACCCTACTAGTTTTACACACAGGTAGGTACAGGAGCAGACGACTGCTGACTCCTGTTAGCTGACTGAGAGCTTTCCCTTCCCATAGCTCATGGTAAGCCTTACCCTACTAGTTTTACACACAGGTGGGTACAGGAGCAGACGACTGCTGACTCCTGTTAGCTGACTGAGAGCTTTCCCTTCCCATAGCTCATGGTAAGCCTTACCCTACTAGTTTTACACACAGGTGGGTACAGGAGCAGACGACTGCTGACTCCTGTTAGCAGGCTGAGAGCTTTCCCTTCCCATAGCTCATGGTAAGCCTTACCCTACTAGTTTTACACACAGGTGGGTACAGGAGCAGACGACTGCTGACTCCTGTTAGCAGGCTGAGAGCTTTCCCTTCCCATAGTTCATGGTAAGCCTTACCCTACTAGTTTTACACACAGGTGGGTACAGGAGCAGACGACTGCTGACTCCTGTTAGCAGGCTGAGAGCTTTCCCTTCCCATAGCTCATGGTAAGCCTTACCCTACTAGTTTTACATACAGGTGGGTACAGGAGCAGACGACTGCTGACTCCTGTTAGCAGGCTGAGAGCTTTCCCTTCCCATAGCTCATGGTAAGCCTTACCCTACTAGTTTTACATACAGGTGGGTACAGGAGCAGACGACTGCTGACTCCTGTTAGCTGGCTGAGAGCTTTCCCTTCCCATAGCTCATGGTAAGCCTTACCGTACTAGTTTTTTCCTGGAATACGACCCGCCAATAGATATTACTCTCGGGTCCAAATTACTGCCGAGTGAATAGAAGCATTCAGTTAAGGTTTGGTTCCTAGTCAATCCCCCCGGCAAGGACTCGAACCCAGACAAATTTCGCTCGGGAGGCCTGTTACCACTACACCACCAGACGGTTAATAACTCAAAGATTTACCGATGCAGGATTGTAACTCTAATGTTTATCAGGCTCTAACCGTAGTATATATCAGGCTCTAACTCTAGTGTATATCAGGCTCTAACCGTAGTATATATCAGGTTCTAACTCTAGGCTCTAGCCGTATCTCTGCCCGTATGTTGACTATCCAATGTGTCAGTGGGAGGACACGCGTAGAATGACAGCTGTACAAATGTGCTTTGACCAGAGTGTGGACGAATGTGGGGTAGCAGATGTACACAGAATTTGCACATCTGTTAAGACAGCTGCTCCAGTGGGTACCTTATTAAGTATATCAGATGAAGCACATGCAGGTCAGCCAATGTATTAGTGCAGTAAACAAGGATAGTAACGGTACAATGGTATACATGCCCAAGGAACAGCAGCTGTACATGCCCAAGGAACAGCAGCTGTACATGCCCAAGGAACAGCAGCTGTACATGCCCAAGGAACAGCAGCTGTACATGCCCAAGGAACAGCAGCTGTACATGCCCAAGGAACAGCAGCTGTACATGCCCAAGGAACAGAAGCTGTACAGACCCAAGGAACAGCAGCTGTACATATCCAAGGAACAGCAGCTGTACAGACCCAAGGAACAGAAGCTGTACAGAACCAAGGAGCAGCAGCTGTACAGAACCAAGGAGCAGCAGCTGTACAGACCCAAGGAGCAGCAGCTGTACAGAACCAAGGAGCAGCAGCTGTACAGACCCAAGGAGCAGCAGCTGTACAGAACCAAGGAACAGCAGCTGTACAGAACCAAGGAGCAGCAGCTGTACAGAACCAAGGAGCAGCAGCTGTACAGAACCAAGGAGCAGCAGCTGTACAGAACCAAGGAGCAGCAGCTGTACAGAACCAAGGAACAGCAGCTGTACAGAACCAAGGAACAGAAGCTGTACAGAACCAAGGAACAGCAGCTGTACAGAACCAAGGAACAGAAGCTGTACAGAACCAAGTAACAGCAGCTGTACAGACCCAAGGAACAGCAGCTGTACCAGGTATGAACACAGTCACACTTGTACAAGAGCCATAACATATGCCGGAGGATATGCCTGTTGTTGTTGTTGTTGTTAAAGATTCGCTACCTGGAACAAAGTTCGAAGTAGCACGGGCTATGGTGAGCCCGTAGTGGATGATGGGATATGCCTGAAGAAGGAGTACTTAGGGCCTACCAGACCTTCCCTTCTGGGGTCCGGTCCACCTGAGTGTGTCATTATCAACAAACAATGCGACCATAACCAGTATTACAATTATATGTGCGAGGATTATTTAATCTAGACTTATTCCTGGGGGCAGGATTCAGCCTCTTACGAAACCTGTACATCTTTCAACAATCATGGCGGCTTTGTTTACATTTATTAAACAGTTTATGAGCTACGAAGCACTACGAGGTTGTTTATAACAATAATAACCTTGGGTTGTGAAGTTTGCCAGCTCGTAAACTGGTTAATAAATGTAAACAAAGCCGCCATGATTGAGGAAAGGTGTACAGGTTTCGTACGTGGCTGTGTAAATGCTTCATGAATCCTGACCTTGCTGAGAAACTAACATTTCCTTACATCAGACTCCTCGGTGTAAAACCTTAACTTGTTATGAGCATAATTCTGGTTTGCTTCTCAGCTGGGAACCGCGTCCACCACCGGCCGAGAGGGAAGAACAGGCCATAAAAGCCGGATTTTTATTGACAGATAAACAGCTCAAAGTAAGACTCATTAAGTGGGTTTGAGGCGTTGCTTCAAGCTTACAAGACGACGGCCACAACCTCCCTAGTGAGACGTGCTGAGTCAGCCACTGAGATATGTGTTTAGGTAAGAGTGGACACTCTTGGGTCTTCTCCACGGGCTACGGTTGGGGGTCTATTGCGCGGGCTACAGAATCTATTGAAACCCATTTCTCAGGTCCAGGATGCTAAGGGGGTCTATTATGACCCGTCTCTCTCTCTCTCTCTCTCTCTCTCTCTCTCTCTCTCTCTCTCTCTCTCTCTCTCTCTCTCTCTCTCTCACACTGGGGATGGTCTACCACCCATCTCACGCTATCATCGATGATTACTATGAGTTTTACAACGAGCTTATAAGATTAAAATGTAGTGATGAGTCAAAATAAAGAAGGGAACATAGATGACGTTATCTTGGGAGAGGTCGACGACGCCTCCGTCACCTCCAACCATTACAACGTTCATTTTTTGTTCTGCAGTTTATGCGATCAAGTGTTCAGAGCTGGTCTGCCTCTCAAGGTAATTATCATCCAGACTTGCTCTCTCACTCTCATTCACTTGCACAAGTCACTCTCACTCCCTCAACACACACGCGCGCGCGCGCACACACGCGCGCGCGCGCACACACACNCTTTAGTGTCCCGAGGCCGGTCCTCGACCAGGCCTCCACCCCCAGGAAGCAGCCCGTGACAGCTGACTAACACCCAGGTACTATTTTACTGCTAGGTAACAGGACCATAGGGTGAAAGAAACTTGCCCATTGTTTCTCGCTGGCGCCTGGGATCGAACCCGGGACCACAGGATCACAAGTCCAGCGTGCTGTCCGCTCGGCCGACCGGCTCCCAGTGGTGTTGGCTGAAAAACAATATGGACTGCTGTTGCTCTCATTCCACGACTACTGGCTTGGCGCCTTGCCCTGATGATTGCCTCCCTCCACGACACGTTGTGCACGCAACACTGCCCAAAAATGTGCCACACAGGATGCTGCTGTGGCTACACCACAGGTGTTTCGCATGCTGCCGTCGCTGTAACCTGTGCAAGGAATGAGCTCCCTCATAATGCTCCCCGCAGCATTACAATCGACAGCGCCTCTTTTAATGCTTCTCATAAGAGATCCACAGCATGTAATGATACTTATGCCCCATGCATTATGCTGCGCTGGGTAGTACGACCATGCGCAGCCACCTGCATAAAAACACGCTACGCGCAGTGGGTCGCCAACCACGCCAGTGCCACTCCTCCCACCACACGTAATTGATCCAAACTTCATAGTAAGACTTTAAAAAATCTCAATTCAAAAGTGTTTAAAGGTATAAATGAACAAATCCACAAGGGCCGTGAGGAGGATTCGAACCTGCGTCCGAGAGCATTCCAGACGTTGCCTTAATCGACTGAGCTGCGACATGGTCAAAAGGAGTTGAAACCGAAGTTCTACTTAATTTACTGGATCCTGCAGCCCCTCCGAGGCACAAACCAGGATTTTACACAGGTAAAAGATATATTTTTACCAGTGTTTAAAGGTATATTTAACCCATCCTCCTGTTTATATAGTAGTTTATGTAACTATGTGCACATAGTACAAAGATTGACGTACTAAGCAATTATATAGTAGAATGTTGTACTATTCAGTGTACAGAGTTCACCTGGGTTGATCTTTAACCTGCGGTGTAGTGGTGATGGAGAGGATCACTAACGCCCTTGGCACTATGGTTGACCTTAACTCCCCTCCCCCACGCCCTTTGACCTGACCTTGGCTGTTCAAGTGATGGCCTATTACCACCGACGGCATGGTTATGCCTCTAGCCCGCCCCTTAAGATCACATTGGGTCCCTAACATCATCCCCGGTCCCCTAACTCTCCCCTAAGATGCCCTCACGTAGATGCCCGTCCCTATTCTTCATGGCCAGCACTCGTAGTGATGATGTGAGTGACGGGTGTGAGTGACGGGTGTGAGTGACAAGTGAATGACGGGTGAGTGACGGGTGTGAGTGGAGGGTGTGAGTGACGGGTGTGAGTCACAGGTGAGAGTGTCGGCTGAGAGTGACGAGTGAGTGACGAGTGAGTGTGACGGGTGAGAATGACGGGTGTGAGTCACAAGTGAGAGTGACGAATGAGTGAGACGGGTGTGAGTGACGGATGTAAGTGACAGGTGAGGGACCACCACAGTGGTGTTTTACATACATTCCCCTAGTGTGCAGGAACAGGTGTCCCTGCGGAGCGGTAGCCACCTCACTACACGCGGTCAGGAAATATCTCCATTTAGCACCTTGGACACCAGGGTCTGGCCTCTATGCAAATGAACCCTTCAATTTATCACCTGTGTTATAAGCATATCACACTCTCCTCTAGTATTTATTCCCCTAAACGCCTGCTTTTGAGAATCCATAAGAACATGCTAATGTTCTTTACTTGATATTCGAACGTTTGTTCAGTATAACATTAGAGTTATAACAGCAGATATACTTTAATATAAGAGGAAGACGGTCATTAACACCTTCAGATTACTTTTATAACTCGTAATAACATCGACACACAGACAAGGAGCTGAACAAAGAAACTTGTTTAAACACGAAAGTAGGTTTTATCCAGCAAAACGGTGACATAAAGCCATATTGGAAGCTCCCCCCCCCACCACACACACGCACACACACACACACACACACACACACACACACACACACACACACACACACACACACACACACACACACACACACACACACACACAGGAACCTGTACACCTGTTGATTGACGGTTGAGAGGCGGGACCAAAGAGCCAGAGCTTAACCCCCGCAAGCACAACTAGGTGAGTACAACTAGGTGAGTACACACACACACACACACACGCACACACACACACACACACACACACACACACACACACACACACACACACACGCACACACACACACACACACACACACACACACACACACACACACACACACACACACACACACACACACACACACACACAGGTGTTGATTGACAGTTGAGAGGCGGGACCAAAGAGCCAAAGCTCAACCCCCGCAAGCACAAATAGGTGAGTACACACACACACACACACACGTGTGAGTATGGGGCCTCGCGGTTGAATGGACAGCGCTCGGGAGTTGTAGTCCTAAGGGCCCGGGTTCGATTCCTGGCCTAGGCAGAAACAAATGGGCAGTTTCTTTCACCCTGATGTTCACCTAGCAGTAAATAGGTACCTGGGAGTTAGACAACTGCTACCGGACGCTTTCTGTAAATGTGTGTGTGTGTGCACGCGTGTTAGAAATATATGTAGTAAACATAATAGAGGAAAATAGATTGGTTAGAAAGGCGGGGTCCAAGAGCTAGAAGCTCGATTCTGTAGGAACAAATAGTAAATATTCAGGGGACAGATTCGGCGTGATATCAACCCACACATCATTCTCTCTCACTGATTCTTGAAAGGATTTAATTCCCAAATTGTACCTTGTATCTGGCCTCCTGCTCCCTACACCTATCTTCATTACTTTACACCTGCTCAAGTTAAACTCTGGTAGCCATTTCTTGTGTGTGTCTGTGTCTGTGTGTCTGTCTGTTCGTCTACGACCATTCAGCCAATTAAACTATAACTCTGCTGTGGCTCAACCCGCGGATGTTGTAACTATGAAATTAACAACAAAAAGCAAACAAAAAATTGAATTAAATTATTTTGTCGGTTGAAACCGTTGGGACGCTTTACATTCAATAAATATATATTAGAAATTACCATTAATTTGCATGGAATAAAGATGCAATTAGGAAACTGCTGCAATTACTGCTCAGAGCTCAACCACATCGTTCCGTCAACACTGTGTGCAGTCTTCTCTCTCCTCTCTCATCCCACCTTCACTATACTCACCTAGTTGTGCTTGTTGAGCTACGGCTCTTTGACCCCGACTCTCAACTATCTGTTGACTAGTATAAGGTTCCTGAGCCTACTGGGCTGGCCAGGCACGATACAGGCCGAGCTATTGGGTATTTATCTAGCCACTGAGTGAATTAAGCTCTATGGTGCTGGAGTGATATTCTGTGACTCTAAAAGTGCTCTGCAGTCCTTAAATAACCCATCACAATGTATGTCGGAAGTAGCTTGTGATATTATATGGAATGTAATTTTTGCCAATGATAATAACTGTTGTATAAATTTGTGTGGCTCCCATCCCATGTTGGAGTTGGAAAACATGACTTTGTAGATCGATTGGCCAATGAGGCTTGCAGGAAAGAAAGCATTGATTATGACTTTGGACTATCTAATGCAATTATTAGAAATATACAAATGAAAGAAATTAATTCAGATTTAGAAGAACTAAGAAATGCCCAGAGACTTGAAAGCTGCAGTATTAAAAGTTATGACAAGTTTTGTAATAATAGGTATTTGTATGGTCAGCACAGTAACCGAACCAGGCAATATGATGTAGTCATTGCACGAATTCGCCTTGGCTATATGCACATCTGGCAGGTTAGTGAGGCTGAGCCACTACCAGAATACTCAGATTGTAAACTCTGTGATAAACCTTAATGCATTCACTAGAACACTATATTGTTGAATGTGAAACCGTAAAGGACTTTAGACCTCCTGGCCTCTTGTACCACCAACTGTGTAACTATTTATTGACTCAGGTGTTCTGGACGACATCCTAACAATTTATCCAAAATTTGCTTGTCCATTTTAAAGAATGAAGAACAATTTTATTTATATTACTTCTAAGCTGCATCACTTATGAACCCATCCCTGCCCTTGTGTGGCAGTGCACAGTAGAAACTTGTTTCACATATCCATACTTGTATTGCTGTTGTAATAGTTTATGGTGGTGGTGATGGTGGTGGTGTTGTTGGCTGTGGTGTTGGTGGTGTTGGTGGTGGTGGTGGTGGTGGTGGTGGTGGTGGTGGTGATGGTGGTGTGTTGTTGGCTGTGGTGTTGGTGTGTTGGTGGTGGTGGTGGTGGTGGTGGTGGTGATGGTGGTGGTGTTGGTGGCGGTGGTGATGGTGTTGTTGGTGGTGGTGGTGGTGATGGTGGTGGTGGTGGTGTTGGTGGTGATGGTGGTGGTGGTGCTGGTGGTGGTGGTGGTGATGGTGGTGGTGTTGGTGGCGGTGGTGATGGTGTTGGTGGTGGTGGTGATGGTGGTGGTGTGTTGGTGTGTGATGGTGGTGGTGGTGATGGTGGTGCTGGTGGTGGTGGTGTTGGTGGCGGTGGTGATGGTGTTGGTGGTGGTGGTGGTGATGGTGGTGGTGGTGTTGGTGGTGATGGTGGTGGTGGTGGTGGTGCTGGTGGTGGTGGTGATGGTGGTGATGGTGTTGGTGGTGGTGGTGGTGGTGGTGATGGTGGTGATGGTGGTGGTGGTGGTGGTGCTGGTGGTGGTGATGGTGGTGGTGGTGGTGGTGGTGGTGTTGGTAGTAGTGGTGGTGGTAGTGGTGGTGGTGTTGGTGTGGTGGTGGTGGTGGTGGTGGTGGTGGTGGTGGTGGTGGTGGTGCTGGTGGTGGTGGTGATGGTGGTGATGGTGTTGGTGGTGGTGGTGGTGGTGGTGATGGTGGTGATGGTGGTGGTGGTGGTGGTGCTGGTGGTGGTGATGGTGGTGGTGGTGGTGGGTGGTGGTGTTGGTAGTAGTGGTGGTGGTAGTGGTGGTGGTGTTGGTGGTGGTGGTGGTGGTGGTGGTGGTGGTGGTGGTGGTGGTGGTGGTGGTGATGGTGGTGATGGTGGTGGTGTTGGTGGTGGTGGTGGTGGTGCTGGTGGTGGTGATGGTGGTGATGGTGTTGGTGGTGGTGGTGGTGGTGGTGGTGGTGTGGTGGTGGTGTGTGGTGGTGTGTGCTGGTAGTGGTGGTGGTGATGGTGGTGGTGGTGATGGTGGTGGTGTTGGTGGTGTTGGTAGTAGTGGTGGTGGTGGTGATGGTGGTGGTGGTGGTGGTGTTGGTAGTAGTGGTGGTGGTAGTGGTGGTGGTGTTGGTAGTAGTGGTGGTAGTGGTGGTGGTGATGGTGGTGATGGTGGTGTATAGTGTGATATACAGAATATACACTCTTGTTGTTTGTGTTGTGGTGTGCCGCCGTTCTCGGAGTGACTCATTCATGCACACAGTCCTCACACCTTGCCAAAAATAAAAAAAATCTCCCAAAAGTCTTGTGCCAGAGATAAAATAGGACAAGAGTTATCTTAACACAGCAACCGCGAGGGGGGGGGGGAATAAATTAAGAGGGAAATTCTTTTCCAGTTGAAGGAAAGCTTTATCCAGCTTGGGAGAAAGTCTAATTCAGTAAAGAGAAAGACTTTTTCCAGTAGAGGGAGAACACGAAGTTGGGATCAAGGTGCAATAGCCAGAAAATATTCTCAATCAATGTGGGTTGCAAACACGAAAAGGGAAGATTTTGACTCACAAATCGTGGACAGGTTCTCGATCCAAAGCTTCAAGAGTATAAACAAATCCACAAGGGCCGTGACGAGGATTCGAACCTACGTCCGAGAGCATCCCAGACGCTGCCTTAATCGTCTGAGATGCTCTCGGACACAGGTTCGAATCCTCGTCACGGCCCTTGTGGATTTGTTTATTTGATGCATCACGCTATTGTGATTTCTGTCTGCAAGAGTAAATATGCCAGCTAGGAAGCACGGGCCCAAGAGCTAGAGGTGTACCGGTATTACCACCTCTCCCTCACTATTACCACACACACACACATACACAACACAGACACGACACACACACACACAACACCCACACACACACACACACACACACACACACACACACACACACACACACACACACACACACACACACACACACACAGAGAGACGTTAGAAGGAACTTTTTCAGTGTCAGAGTAGTTAACGGATGGAATGCATTAGGCAGTGATGTTGTGGAGGCTGACTCCATACACAGTTTCAAGTGTAGATATGATAGAGCCCAGTAGGCTCAGGAATCTGTACACCAGTTGATTGACAGTTGAGAGGCGGGACCAAAGAGCCAAAGCTCAACCCCCGCAAGCACAAATAGGTGAGTACAAATAGGTGAGTACACACACACACACACACACACACACACACACACACACACACACACACACACACACACACACACACACACAACACACAACACACACACATACACACACACACACACACNGAGGCAGTAGTCCTCTTCCAAGAGGCACTGTTCCCAGTCCTCTTCCAAGAGACACTGTTCCTAGTTCCTCTTCCAAGAGGCACTGTTCCCAGTCCTCTTCCAAGAGCACTGTTCCCAGTCCTCTTCAAGAGGCACTGTTCCTAGTCCCTTCCAAGAGCACTGTTCCCAGTCCTCTTCCAAGAGGCACTGTTCCCAGTCCTCTTCCAAGAGGCACTGTTCCCAGTCCTCTTCCAAGAGGCACTGTTCCCAGTCCTCTTCCAAGAGGCACTGTTCCCAGTCCTCTTCAAGAGGCACTGTTCCCAGTCCTCTTCCAAGAGGCACTGTTCCCAGTCCTCTTCCAAGAGGCACTGTTCCCAGTCCTATATCACCAGTTCTGGATATCTGCTCATTGCTTCCAGTGCCTCTTTGAGTGCCTGATACGAGCGCTCGCAGCCTCTTAGTGGAAATGTAAGTCATTTAGTCTTGTGCCATAAAGCAAGAGACTCACTCCACACAAGAGAATGTGTGGAGTGAGTTTATGTTTAGCATGTTTAGGGATTATCTTTCGTTATCTTTCGTCGTTATCTTTCCCCACACACGTTATCAATGCGTTACCTTTCCCACATTCGCTCTCAGTGCGTCTAATGTCAGCTGTATTTGCTCAAACATCAGGAAGTCAGGAGCTGCTAAATGAACTTCATATTCCATCTTCCCTGATATTTGATTCAGGCTGGATGAATACTAAATGTAAACTCTCCACTCCGTCGACCAATCAAACCAAAAACATTATTCATAAATATCTATGCATATATAATTGAGTTAGTTTACATAAACTGTAGTACAGTAATAACAGAGACCTCCATAATAGGTCTCCAGGAACTAATATTCAGATAAAATAATAACATAAGAATGAAGGAAACTGCAGAAGGTCCAGACGAGGCTGCGCCTATCCACCCCCAAACCTATTCATACATCTCCCTAACCTATGCTTAAAACAATCCAGTGATTGTTTCGACCAAGACAGAGATGCTCAGCATCTTTGTGGTGTCAAGAAGTTATGGGGTGAACGGGCAAGTGTTCTTGCTTGGCGTACTACACACACACGACACAGGTAGAGAGAAGAAACGGGGGAAACATGATC
>WNGS01163813.1:11006247-11022215 GCA_020271785.1 Procambarus virginalis
CTGGATAATATGGGGACAGTCCATGTTAGCTGGGGGTGCTTACACCATACCACCTCAATTCCAGGACCAGTGATTTGAACAGGCATCGTTTTACTCAAACCACTGTACGAAACCTTTGTACATCTTTCCTCATCATTCCGGCTCCATGACAAGATATCACCTATCAGCGCAGCTATTGCAAGCAATCCATGACAAGATATCACCTATCAACGCATCTATTACAAGCAATCCATGACAAGATATCACCTATCAGCGCAGCTATTACAAGCAATCCATGACAAGATATCACCTATCAACGCATCTATTACAAGCAATCCATGACAAGATATCACCTATCAGCGCACCTATTACAAGCAATCCATGACAAGATATCACCTATCAACGCATCTATTACAAGCAATCCATGACAAGATATCACCCTATCAACGCATCTATTACAAGCAATCCATGACAAGATATCACCTATCAATGCAGCTATTACAAGCAATCCATGACAAGATATCACCTATCAACGCATCTATTACAAGCAATCCATGACAAGATATCACCTATCAACGCAGCTGGAACAAAAACATTCTAACACAACTACCAACGTAATAATTGTTCCCACGTGGGTTTAATCATCTTCACTATAGACCATATTGATCTTGCAAGATCTCCGTGCAACTAGATGCAACTTCCCGAGAAGCTGTCATCATACGGTGAGACGAGAGAAAAGTTCAATCTATACTGTTTGATCTCTTACAAGCATTCTGAACAAGAACTTTATACCCTTTCTTATCTTCTAATGAATCTGCGTCTTGTTATATCATCCGAACACAGTAGACTACTACCACCTGATCATCCGAACACAGTAGACTACTCACACCTGATCATCCGAACACATTAGACTACTCCCACCTGATCATCCGAACACAGTAGACTACTCACACCTGATCATCCGAACACATTAGACTACTACCACCTGATCATCCGAACACAGTAGACTACTACCACCTGATCATCCGAACACATTAGACTACTCACACCTGATCATCCGAACACAGTAGACTACTCCCACCTGGACAGTTTACCTGAGATTCCTCTCCCATCTCCCAAGGAAATCCTTTACATACCTTAATGAAGTAATTAATAGGCAGCCCATCGTCTTAACAGGTGATACCCCTTCCAAGTGTGTGAATGGAACGTGATGTCTCGTGTGTGTGTGTGTGTGTGTGTGTGTGTGTGTGTGTGTGTGTGTGTGTGTGTGTGTGTGTGTGTGTGTGTGTGTGCGTCCGTCGTTCCCTAAGCTTAGGAACAGCTTAGGGACAGATGTCTTGAAGGCTGGGAGGCTCCTTACCTAGAGCTGTGAGACATTGTTTCATAAGTCGGCTAGTCTAAGGAGCTGCCTCGTATGGGCCAATAGGCCTTCTGCAGTTACCTTCTTTCTTATGTGCTTAAGGTTAGAGCAAAGTTTGAGTGGAGGGAGGGAATTATCAGGGGAAAGAACCAAGCCATCACGGCTATATAGCACTTGGAAGGGGGTCAGGATAAGGATTTGGGATGGGATGGCGGGAAAGGAATGGTGCCCAACCACTTGTGAACGGACGGGGATTGAACGCCGACCTGCATGAAGCGAGACCGTCGCTCTACCGTCCAGCCCAAGTGGTTGGACAGTTTGAGGGGAATCACACCCATTTTCTATATCTAGGAAGCGTAATAATAACACAATTATAATATATATAATTGCTTTGGGAAGCAACTCTTCCCAAATTATTTATTATACCACTTCTTTTAAGACATAATTATTTTTTTATATACATCAATTAATATTAACTAAATATTAGCTATCTTTGTTCCTTTAATTATTCTCGACAGAATATTTCACTGACATACGCTTTATAAATTTATGTTTGGCTCACATGCAAAGTTAGAAGGTGATGTTAAATGAGACACGTGCGTGGTTAATTTATTTAACTTGGCTCCATTGTATTTTGTGTAGATATTATTATTGTTAATTTATTGATTATTGACAATGTTAGTAAATGAATGTAAATACCGCACCTCAAGTGTAAATATTCCTCTCTATTACCCCCAGAAACTTATCGGGTTACTTATAAAAAAAAGATTGAGTAAGTGATTGTGTGAATGATTATGTGAATGATTATAATAAATCACTCAAATGCGGACAAAAGTAGCATATTGTGGCTGGAACAGTATTAGAACGCGTTAAAAACATGTTTTTTAAAATCACGTTTTTTAAAATCACGTTTTTTAAAAACACGAAAAACAGTATTGAAATGTTATAACAAATTAACTGATCTTAGCAGATATATACTTGTGAGTTCACTCCCTTATTGGTCATTAGTTCAGGAAGCAGGATTAGGATTTAACAATCATTTACACAACTATTTACAAACTTCTACGTCTTTTCTACATGTTTGCCGGGTTTGTTTACAGTTTACGAGCATTGAAACTGGTTAACAAATGTAAACAACGCCGCCATGGTTGAGAAAAAATATACAGGTTTCGTTAGGACTTGTGTAACTGCTTGACGAGTCCGACTCCAGGTGTTCGATTCAAGTCCGGCTTATTTAGGGTTCGAACTTATGCGCTGAGGGTTCCTAGACTCATTTTAGTTCCAGCACATAGGTTCGAATTCTCATCACGGCTCCTGAGGATTTGTTCTTTGACATATGATGCTAATGTGATTTCTCTGTGTACTACATATATCATAATTTGTTAAAAGCCTTTGACTCAATCTCCCGCATCAGGCTATAGTACACAAGCTAAAGTAACACACAGGAGGTCATGGAAGGTGCTCCTGTGGATAAGGAACTTAAGGATAAGGATAAGGGGATAAGGATAAGGTCCTTGGGAACCGAAGACAGGGTCAAGGTGGGTTGACAGACTTCAGAGTCTCAAACGTGGAGCCTGAGACAAAAGACTCGTTCTTCTCCATGTTTGCTGATAACCTTGAGACCACCTTCATCTCAAGGTGATTGATCAAGTGGACGACCGAACAAAGCACAGGATGAAACAGATCCATTGAAAGTGTGATCAACAAGTGGTTATTAGAGTTTAATTCAAGCAAGTGCAGAGTAATGAAATTGGGTGCTAGGAACAAGAAAATGGACGCAATATATCAAATAGGAGAGGAATCCCTCCAAATTGACAGTGATTACTTCGTTTAATTCGAAATATAATGTTATTTATGGCCTTGCAGACAAAATACGCCAGACCAATTTTGGAATATGCAGCGCTAGCATGGAGCCCTTATCTTGAGCCTGGAGAAAAACCAGAAATAGGCCACCAGACTATAGATTTGCGAGGCATGAACAGGGCCGGATTATCCATTAGGCACAGTTAGGCCTACGAGATACTGGAGGCCTATGAAAAATAAAGCGAAAACTTTTATTCCCATTTTCCTACAGAACTGATATCTAGGTATTTTATTAATATATTTATTACTCAATCCTATTAGTATCAATTTATGTTATTTGATTATTTTCTATACTGTGCTATTTGCCATAAATGAAAGTCAAAAAGTAGGTATTAGTTTGTGTTGTAGGCGCATATGATGTCCGACGCAGGTTCGAATCCTCATCACGGCCCTTTTGGATTTGTTCATATGGTGTCAAATCTGGCCCCATATCTTAGAGGTGCCTAAGGCCTACGGAAGTAGGATAAATCACACACTTGTTTAGCGAATTGTGAAATTTACGTAAAGATTTACACCAAATCTTTCGCACTCTCCTGAGTGCTTTGTCAAGGTGTGTGTGTGTGTGTGTGTGTGTGTGTGTGTGTGTGTGTGTGTGTGTGTGTGTGTGTGTGTGTGTGTGTGTGTAATTTTCTTGTAATTGTTTACATAAATTTCAGAAATACACAAATCGAGTTTTTATCATATGTTATTATGTCTGTGAGAAGACATTTCCGTTATTTATTTGTACGTTAGCCTTAATACGGCCTTGGGTATGAGATAAGAGGTCATATTCGAAGATAGAGAAATCAGGGGAGACATAAGCACTACATACAAGATTCTCAGGGGAAAAGGCATGGGGGCAGACAAGGACAAACAATTTATTATGGGGATACACGTTACAACAAAGAATATTACAAAATAAAACACACATTGGCATATTTACTCACACAGTTACATTTGCGGGAGATGAATCTCAGCTCTTGGGTCCCGCCTCTCACCTCTTCATCGGCTTTTTCTTTATCCTGTACTTCAAAAGTACAGCAGCATTTTCAGTTTCATAATGGTTAATTTCTTATCTTAATTTCCTAATTGTCTATTTATTTAATAGGAAATAATGGTGCTTGAGTTGGCCAATTCTTAAGAAGCAGGAATTAGGCTGCAGTATTCACTGATTGGTGTATATGTTACAGAGCCTTTTGAGCTCTGTTATATCAACATTTCCAGCTATGTCTGGAGTCTGCCTCCAATAGTGAGGTAGTGAACACAGTTACATTGTGACATATTCCCTATAATATCAAGATTTTGTCTTAGAAAATAGAAATTTCGTCTTAAAATTCTTAGAATTAGAATTTCTTCTCTAGTTAATAAATGGAATGCACTAAAAAGCGAAGGGATGGAGGCTGACTCCAAAGCATCAGATGAAGAGCTCATGAGCCCTGTAGGCGGGACCAGAGAGCTGATGCCCAACCCCCGCAAGCACAATTAGGTGAATACAAAAGAGACCAAACATTTAACCCACACTAAGTTATTAAATCATCCTTTACCATTAAGTAATTGCAAAACAGACCCCAGCGTCATCTGTGTCTGGAGCCGTTTGTCTGAAATTGCTGTGTAAATCACCAGTAGGACAGCCTAGTTGGCTCGTTCGTGATCCCACATGTCACACACGCACATGCATGCACGCACGCACACACACACACACACACACACACACACACACACACACACACACACACACACACACACACACACACAGTTTACACAGTTTCAAGTGTAGATATGATAGAGCCCAATAGGCTCAGGAACCTGTACACCTGTTGATTGACGGTTGAGAGACGGGACCAAAGAGCCAGAGCTCAACCTCCGCAAGCACAATTAGGTGAGTACAATTAGGTGAGTACACACACACACACACACAAATGATAGGGGAAGGTATGATAGGTACATAGTACCTGTGTACCTATACATGAAAGGTACACAGGTATGATAGGGAAATAGGACCGGAGTCATTGCTGTGCACAACCGATGCTCGAAAGGCGGGATCCAAGAGTCAATGCTCGATCCTGCAGACACAACTAGGTGAGTACACACACGTACGTGTGTGTGTGTGTGTGTGTGGCATATGCCAGGTTGGCCAACATAAGAACGGCCTTTATAAACTTGTGTAAATAATCATTCAGAATTTTGTATACCACATATGTCAGACCAATACTGGAGTATGCAGCTCCAGCATGGAGTCCATATCTAGTCAAGCATAAGACTAAACTGGAAAAAGTTCAAAGATGATGCCACCAGACTAGTACCCGAACTGAGGGGTATGAGCTACGAGGAGAGACTACGGGAATTAAACCTCACGTCGATGGAAGACAGAAGGGTTAGGGGGAACATGATCACCACATACAAGATTCTCAAAGAAATTGACAGGGTAAATAAAGACAGGCTATTTAACACAAGGGACACACGCACTAAGGAACAAAGGTGGAAATTGAGTATTGGGAAGAGATTATATGTTCCTTGATGGAGCCCTGTTGTTAATGCATTGTTAGTCGCCTGGAAAGAGACGTTGCTGTCTTGCCTATATACTGAGTTCTTTGGAGCTCACAGTCCCCAAGTGGGGAAACTTGGGGACATATAATCTCTTCTCACAACCAGACCATCACCAGAGAAATCTTAACAAACAACACAGAAATCATCGATGGGTACAGCGATAGCAGGCGGCTCGACATCAGAGAGGCACTACACATCAAAAAGTCAACACCAGCAATCAATAGCCAGTTAATGCACAACTATATTCTACCCACTTCAAGGCACCGTATGGGCCAATAGGCCCTCTGCAGTTATTTCCATTCTCATGTACCCTCCTCGCCCAATATATAATCATTTATCATTATGGATATAAAAATTAAGTGCATTTATATTAAAAACACAATCAATTTTAAGCGTTGCAAATCGACAATTGATCGTTGAAGTTGACTGGACAAAAATCTGGAGAGCATAAAGTGAAAGGCCATAAACTGACTAACTGCAGTATTGTATGCTAATCTGTAAACTAATTTAACTAACTAATACCGCTCAGACCGGAGACCAACCAGCAGACTGCCGCGTCGTCAGCTGAAACCTGTTTACATAAGTTTGCAATATCTGTTATATAATAAAATAAAAAGTGGCCCTCATATTTTACCGCTGATGTGCCCTGTTTACAACGTTAAAAGTATATATACACATTTGCTTGTGTCCTCCATGGACTGGGTTAGCGTTGTGTTAGACATTGTACAGTGTAGTGAGTTAGGGAGCACTCAACACTTGGGGTGGACGGTAGAGCGACGGTCTCGCGTCATGCAGGTCGGCGTTCAATCTCCGACCGTCCAAGTGGTTGTAACGCATTCCATTCTAACTCGCATTATTTTTTGTTAACCCATTGTTCTTTCTTTCAAGTTGCCTACTACTTAATTTGGAGGAACCCATTCACTTTCCCGGGTGGGGTAACACGACGGTCTTACTTCTTAAAGGGTCGAAGTTCGATCCCCGATGGTCGAAGTGATTGGGCACCATTCCTTCGCTCAGTTCTCTTAGTCCAGCTCATTTCCTGTCCTCATAGTCCTTCTAAATGCTATATAGTCATATCGGCTTTGAGATTTCTCCACATAATTTTGTCCCTCTCCATTTAAAAGTGTCCCTTCCTATCTTGAGGTTATCTTGAGATGATTTCGGGGCTTTTTAATGTCCCCGCGGCCCGGTCCTCGACCAGGCCTCCACCCCCAGGAAGCAGCCCGTGACAGCTGACTAACACCCAGGTACCTATTTTACTGCTAGGTAACAGGGGCATAGGGTGAAAGAAACTCTGCCCAATGTTTCTCGCCGGCGCCTGGGATCGAACCCAGGACCACAGGATCACAAGTCCAGCGTGCTGTCCGCTCGGCCGTTGAGACCCCTTGTTGTATGATATGTACACTGCATACAAAATGTATAGTATTATGTGTAATCCGGTGTGTGTGGCACAGTGGAACCACACTCGCCCTGAGTCTGGTCAGCTTTAAGTCTGGGTTCGAGTCCTGGTTAGGGAGGATTGTCTGGGTGTCAGACCTAAACTGTTCGCCTCTGTTTACCCAGCAGTAATTGGGTACCTAATTAACCAATTTACGGGGTCTGGATCCAAGGAAAACTCGTTCGTTAGGCTTACCTTGAGTCATGAGAAATGAAAGTTCTCAGCCAGCTAACAGGAGTCAGCAGTCGTCTCCTCCTGTACCCACCTGTGTGTTAAACAAAAGAGTAATGGTGTTAAGTGAAGAAACATGTATTGGTTGGTGGTTTTAAACCACCAACCTTATAAGCTGTTATGCCTCGTATTTATCTGTGATATCATATTTCTGTGATATATAATATCTGTGATATCATATCTCTGTGATATCATATGTCTGTGATATCATATGTCTGTGATATCATATCTCTGTGATATCATATCACTGTGATATCATATCTCTATGATAGATATGTGTCCTGTGATAGTTCTAAAACACCTACGTTATCTATCCAAACATAAATCATCATTTATCTATCCAAACATAAATTATCATTCTAGACGGCTGGAAACATGCAAATACATTACAAATATTGCATTAAGGATATTACCCATCCATTGAACCTTGCAATATGCAACGGAAAATCATGATGAGCTGTGCACATTCTCCAATATATGATGTCAGATGCGCGCACACTGAAACTTACTTGCATATATATATGAATATATTCAACACACTCACTAGCACACATACACAAAAGGTTCAAAGGTTTGCCACCAGACTAGTACCCGAACTGAGGGGTATGAGCTACGAGGAGAGACTACGGGAATTAAACCTCACGTCACTGGGAGACAGAAGAGTTAGGGGTGGGGACATGATCACCACATACAACATTCTCAGAGGAATTGATAGGGTAGATAAAGACAGGCTATTTAACACAAGGGGCACACGTACTAGGGGACACAGGTGGAAATTGAGTGCCCAAATGAGCCATAGTGACGTTAGAAAGAATTTTTTTAAGTTTCAGAGTAGTAGACAAATGGAATGCATTAGGAAGTGATGTGGTGGAGGCTGACTCCATACACAGTTTCAAATGTAGATATGATAGAGCCCAATAGGCTCAGCCCATACGAGGCAGCTCCTATCTATAACCACCCAATCCCACTCATATACATGTCCAACTCATACATACCTTTTTACATACATAATTTTTTACATTAAAAATTGTGAATTTTTTACAATTTTAAATTGTAAATTAGGTTTACATACCTAATTTTCTCTAGGTATGTAACCAGTTTTAACCTTCCTATTCTTTCAAGTACTTTGCGGGGGGGGGGGGGTATTTGAGACGTCATCAAAATCGCAGGGTATTTCATGTAAATAGAAATATATAAATTTATAGTAAAATGTTGGTATTTCTCACGTGGTTGCAATGTGGTGACCTCTGACAAGCTTATGACAGTCACACACCACCCATGTGTCATCTTGAAAAGTTAGACGAAGCTTTCCTCCTTCCCCAAACATCTGGCCTTGGACGAAGATATCATTTTCTTGTATAGATATCTATATGATAGAGAAAATCGGGCCGGAGTCAGTATATTAAACAACCAACGGTTTAAAAAAAGGCGGGGGTCCAAGAGCTAAGAGCTCGATCCAGCACTCACAAACAGGTGAATCCACACACCTACATACAACCCTTTTGCCAGTGTGTTTACGCAGACACATGCACACACAGGCAGCCGTCGACAGCACAATGCTTTAAGGCTTCATCATTATTGTTAAGCTCGTCTGGTGAGAGGAGAGCATCCCATCTCCCTCAAGATATCGCAAACTGGCATTCATCAACGTACGCTCAGCTTCCTCCCTTATTATCCCGTGATATTAATAGCTCTCAATGGTATAATGGCTGGAGCCGCCATACTGCCTTTATTATCGCAGGAAAGATAACAGTGCAGAGATCTGAAGGCTCTCTCCTCCTTCTCTCTCTTTTCCCCTCTTTTATTGCCTCTTCCTTCTTCTGTTCCATTATATCTCCTTCGACACCTCCCGCAGCGTTATTTCCTTTCTCTTTTTATGTTTCCTTTCATCTCTCGCACCTCATACTTCTCTTTCCATTCCATTTAACATTCACTTCCTCTGTATTCCTCTCTACTGTAGCCGTTATCTCTCCTCTTTCCTTCATTTCTTTCACGTTTGCGCCAGATTTTCTTCCTGTTTCAGCGCCTCAGCGCAGTGGTCCAGAGAGGGAACACTCCCTCTCTCCCCAGTTCCCAAACGGGTTCTAAGGACCTAGAGGAAATATACAATTTCTGTCCTATTCATTGAAATCCTACATTTCCAGCATTTAATTTTGCCAAATATAAAGACAAATTTAATAAAAAAAAACATGATAAAACAGATTATTATTACCCTGCATACGGGACCTAGAAAGTGTTCTTAAACGCTAATTTCAACAATAGTGCCAACTATGGCTTTGGTTATATATTATAATAATTTTGTCAGGAGACAGCAAGCCTGTGCATATATATATATATATATATATATATATATATATATATATATATATATATATATATATATATATATATATATATGTAAGTCGAGAAATAGGTCTCTGACTCAGGATGCAGCCCCACAGCAGTTGCCAAACTCCCGGGTACCTATTTACTGCTAGGTGAACAGATGCATTAGGTGAAAGGAAGCCTACAACAAGATAGACAATGTTTCGATAGGTCGTAACTATACGACGTAAGACAGCACCCACAGCGGTCTGTAGGGTGGAGACTACGATCTCGTAGCTCAGCTGTTGCTCTAATCTTCTTGTTGTCTTCCTCTGCTAAACGCACTCCGTAAACAATGCAACTGTTTTGACTAACCAGAAACGCACGAACCCAAGCAACCCACTTAACCTACCGAGGCTGATGGAGAGACAACGTCAATGTGCAGACGAGGAGTCACAATAACGTGGCTGAAATATGTTGACCAATTCACACTAGAAAGTGAAGGGACGACGACGTTTCGGTCCGTCCTGGACCATTCTCAAGTCGATTGTGCGAATGATCCAGGACGGACCGAAACGTCGTCGTCCCTTGTGGTCAACAACGTCAATATTACGATGCTTTAATTTGTACTAATACGTCGCCTTTTTAACGGATTACCCCACCCACCTCAACCACAACCCCCCACAGTGGTCAGCCCACTTTGTTTACGAACCATATCCAGTCCCTCACCCTATCCGTTTCCATATTTTCATCCTTTCCATATCCATCTCTATCCCTCCTTACCAACCCTGTAAACGTTAAACCCCACCCCCCAAAAAAAAATGGTTTTAACGTAACAACAAAAGAACAAAGGTAACTGCAGAAGGCCTATTGGCCCATACGAGGCAACTCCTATTTATAACCACCCAATCACGTATTAAAATTATATCTAACCAGCCTGTTTCAGTTTGTTAAATGACTTGAAGGACCAGAAGAATGGGGGTCATTACCCAATAGCTTCTCAAACATTTCACTGTGAATCGTTATTTTAAATGTGATGGATAACACTGCTCGTTTGTAGAACCAAGACAACTATCTAATCACCTAATTTATGGTTATAAATAGCAGCTGCCTCGTATGGACCAATAGGAGCTGCCTCGTATGGACCAATAGGAGCTGCCTTGTATGGACCAATAGGAGCTGCCTCATATGGAGCAATAGGAGCTGCCTCGTATGGACCAATAGGAGCTGCCTTGTATGGGCCAATAGGAGCTGCCTCGTATGGGCCAATAGGAGCTGCCTCGTATGGACCAATAGGAGCTGCCTCGTATGGACCAATAGGAGCTGCCTTGTATGGACCAATAGGAGCTGCCTTGTATGGACCAATAGGAGCTGCCTCATATGGACCAATAGGAGCTGCCTCGTATGGACCAATAGGAGCTGCCTTGTATGGACCAATAGGAGCTGCCTCATATGGACCAATAGGAGCTACCTGTATGGACCAATAGGAGCTGCCTCATATGGACCAATAGGAGCTGCCTCGTATGGACCAATAGGAGCTGCCTTGTATGGACCAATTGGAGCTGCCTCATATGGACCAATAGGAGCTGCCTCGTATGGACCAATAGGAGCTGCCTTGTATGGACCAATAGGAGCTGCCTCATATGGACCAATAGGAGCTGCCTTGTATGGACCAATAGGAGCTGCCTCATATGGACCAATAGGAGCTGCCTCGTATGGACCAATAGGAGCTGCCTTGTATGGGCCAATAGGAGCTGCCTCGTATGGGCCAATAGGAGCTGCCTCGTATGGACCAATAGGAGCTGCCTCGTATGGACCAATAGGAGCTGCCTCGTATGAGCCAATAGGAGCTGCCTCGTATGGGCCAATAGGAGCTGCCTCGTATGGACCAATAGGAGCTGCCTCGTATGGGCCAATAGGAGCTGCCTCGTATGGGCCAATAGCACCTGCCTCGTATGGACCAATAGGAGCTGCCTCGTATGAGCCAATAAGCCTTCTGCAGTTACCTTTATTCTTATGTTCAATAATTATTAAGAGAAAGCACATAGCCAGTAGGTATATACAGCACTTTCAAGGGTCATGAAGAGAGACTTACGGGCTCACCATAGCCCGTGCTACATGGATATTCCGTTCTAAATAGCTAAATCATGAAGACGGAGTGAATGATCGCTGCCCAACCACTTAGATCATTAGGGATCGAACGCCGACCTTGCAAGAAGTGATCAGACTCAAATATTCAAATAGTTCATCGATAATGCAAGAAACAAAGGAAAAACTAAATTATAATCCTAGCATTAGATACAGAAAGTCTAAATCAGTCCAGAAATAAATCTTAAGACAAATATACATCTTGGACTCTCGCTCTTGGGGTCGAGAGTTCGAGTCTTCTAGTGCCCAAGTGAATGAGATATTTTAAGACATTGAGAATTAACCACCTCTCTTCTTAGCCCGCCAATGGTGGTAATTAAAGTCCTCTGTACAGGTACTTCAACTCCTTTTGACCATGTCGTAGCTCAGTCGATATAGGCAGCGTCTGGGATGCTCTCAGACGCAGGTTCGAATCCTCGTCACGGCCCTTGTGGATTTGTTCCTCCGTACAGGTGTTCCCATGTAGCCTCAGACAGGTGTTAGATCCCACTTAAAAGTATATTAGAAGATTTCTCGCCTTGATTCAAACCTGTCTTACAGATGCTGCGGTTCCCTATGGTCGCTGTAGCCTGCCACCGTTGTCAATCACCATTCACCTTGTCAATTCAGGTGGCGTGTGTACGTCTTGTCCCTCCAAGGGGAGGCGTGCGTCTGGAGAATAGCAAATCTGCCTCCTGGAGACGTGTAGCTGACACCTGTTCCTCAGGTGAGTTATTGCTACACAACTACACACCTTAATTGTTTCAAGCGTAGGTTGGACATGTATATGAGTGGGATTGGGTGGTTATAAATAGGAGCTGCCTCGTATGGGCCAATAGGCCTTCTGCAGTTACCTTTGTTCTTATGTTCTAACTCTGTTTTCTAATGGTGTTTATTTTTCAATGAATAGTTCAGGGAATTATTAGTCAGAGAAGTGTTTTTTTTTGGTAGGAAATTATTTCTTCTGGAAATTATTTTTGCAGATTATTAGATTATTGTTACGGTGTTTTTTTTATTTACTTATTAACAAGGTGAGGTACACAACGGTGTTTTATACACTATTTTACATGATTTTACAGAGGCACTTAACCATTGGGCATCAATATGCAGAGCAACAATGAATCAACACTGATGAGGCTGAATCANGTGAGACAATTTTGGCAATGTGTTGTATTGGTGCTGAAGTTTAGTCTAGTGTTTATATATACACCAATATGTTCATTAATTTTTAATGCTAATGATAACATTGTCTATCTTATGTTTGATGATTTACTTTCAGATAATATGTAGTAGGTCTGTTCTATGTTTAGTGTTAGTTTGTTGGTTGACATCCATTAGTGGACTATATTAAATTCGTTATTTACAATATTATTTAGTGTGTAGATTGGGTTGATGCGTGAGCGTATTATGGTCCATGACTGCCAGATGAACGACTATATTTGGTCCATGGCTGCCAGATGAACGACTATATTTTGGTCCATGGCTGCCAGATGAACGACTATATTTTGGTCCATGGCTGCCAGATGAACGACTATATTTTGGTCCATGGCTGCCAGATGAACGACTATATTTTGGTCCATGGCTGCCAGATGAACGACCATATTTTGGTCCATGACTGCCAGATGAACGACTATATTTTGGTCCATGGCTGCCAGATGAACGACCATATTTTGGTCCATGGCTGCCAGATGAACGACTATATTTTGGGTCCATGGCTGCCAGATGAACGACCATATTTTGGTCCATGACTGCCAGATGAACGACTATATTTTGGTCCATGACTGCCAGATGAACGACTATATTTTGGTCCATGACTGCGAGATGCATGAAAGAAATGTTGCGCTAGTGTTGCCAGATGTCGTTAGAGACAGCGGTGCTAGATGAAAGATGATGTTCTTGGACAGTGATGCCAGATGTATGACGGATAACATATACATGTGAAGAGGTAAGAGAATCGACTGCCTTATGCAAAATCATATTTTGATTTGCGATGACACATGGAAATTCATATTTTATATCATGATGGCTAGATATATGAGATGCCATATGCAGAGATGAGTTTTGGATCTTATGAGAATTATCGGATATTGTTTTTTATAGTATATATGTTTCTCTGCTATCATCTGCCAGTTGTTTGATAATGTTTTAATCTATGCTGCCAGATGTATAAAAATAAGACTTGCGTAATATAAGCAAACGGTATCAACAATGGCAAATTCCTAGTTTTAGGATGATTCTTTATATATATATATATATATATATATATATATATATATATATATATATTTATATATATATATATATATATTATGGTATAGGGAAGGTGTATAGGTATGTTCTGCCAAGACGGTTGTATGATAATGTGTGCTACGCCACATATATGATAATAGTTTGGTCCTCGCTGCCAGATGTTTGATAAGATTTTTGGCCAAACCTGCCAGAGGTACGACGATGCTTGAGAACTCACGCTGTGACGTCGATATGTTTACGATAGCCATCCTGGTTTTATTCATGAACTGATATCTGAAGCCCTTCTCAAACTATATGAGAAATATTCAAAGGCTAGAATACCTTATGCTTATTCAACATTTCAAGATTGATTTTCGTTAGCAAAGCTTTAAGAAAATATTAAATTACAAGATGAAGATCTCCCTACTTGACTTATGTATGTTTGTACCAGCAAATGCACAAGGCATAATCACATTTTTTTTAACTTGATTAGGCTTTTAACAACGTAAGAATAGTGTAAATAACGCTGGTGTTAAATGTTTATATAAACATCGCGTGCCAACTGTGTGGAGTTCAGTGGCGCTCTCTTAACTCAACTTTCGTTGTTAACTCTTAAGGAAAATTTGCTAACAATAGCGCTTTGAGGCCCCGTGAGCCGGAGAGCAGAACTAACCCAGCCACGATAAATCTCGGTGCCCGGCGGGGAGGCTGTGGGAGACGGTGGGTGCAGGAGAGGCAGGACGTGTGTGTATTCTTGTTAATTGGCAGTGCTCAGGTAACTCTCAGTGCTCAGGCAACTCACCTGCTCTCCCGTTCCTGTGCTTAAAAGGCTCTTGCCGCTCAAATCACTACCTGGGCCTCGCTCTAAGGCTGCTCACAAGTGCTCAATGTTTCCTCCCCCGCACAGTGATATTTCCCTGCGTTCAGGCTTAAGTTCAAAAATCCCCCTGCCAGTGTTCATGCCTCTGGGGAAATTCCCTTAATATTGTTTCTATGTTATATATAATCGCGACAGCTTTCGGCTCTTCTAGCCATTCTTTTCTGGGTCAGCGTTCGCGTAAGTCATCCGGATCTTGTATTAAATCGTTCGGTGAGGAATGTAATCCGCCCCATTGCCAGCTGTGCCAACATCAACGGGCTTCCTAATGGTTCTCAAGGCGGAATAAATTAAAAGTGAGGGGGATTCGAGTCCTACTTGTAGATAAAACACTTGCGGAGAATTCCTACCACATAGCCACACAGTTTTTCCTCAGTCTTATCGATCATGGTAAACTCATTCATTCGCTCTCTCTCTCTCTCTCCTCTCTCTCTCTCTCTCTCTCTCTCTCTTCATCTCTCTCTCTCTCCTCTCTCTCTCTCTCTCGCTTCCTCTCTCCTCTCTCCCTCTCTCTCTCTCTCTCCCTCTCTCTCTCTGTCCCTCATCTCCCTTCCTCTCTCTCTCTCCTCTCTCTCCCTCTTCTCTCACTCTCTCTCCTCTCTCTCTCTAATCCCTACCTCTCTCTCTCTCTCTCTCTCTCTCTCTCTCTCTCCTCGCTCTCTCTCTCTCTCTCTCTCTCTCTCTCTGTTTCTTTTGGTCATGCTCACTTATTTATGGCGTCACATTCTCATATTCACATTCTCATATTCATCGGGTCTTAAGAGTTAGGTCATAACCACGAACGTTATGAACTAAGCTGTTCGTATTGATTTGAAATAACGTAGGATCATTTTCATTTGAGACAAGTAAAGAGTAATTACAGAAGCTCAAATTGCATCTTGTGTATGCAAAGGAATGCAAATTAAGCACATGCAAATGACTAGTAGGCCTTTAATGTATAATGAACCATATACCTTAATTGTTCTGCCTCCTTCACTGTTCGAGGTAGATTAGTTAGACCCATCTTAGTACCATCAATAACGTCTCAAGTCTCC
>WNGS01163813.1:11208792-11221183 GCA_020271785.1 Procambarus virginalis
GTGTTGGGTGTAGATGGTCCCTCTGCCCACAGTGTTGGTGTAGATGGTCCCTCTGCCACAGTGTTTGGTGTAGATGGTCCCTCTGCCCACAGTGTTGGGTGTAGATGGTCCCTCTGCCCACAGTGTTGGTGTAGATGTCCCCTCTGCCCACAGTGTTGGGTGTAATGTCCCTCTGCCCCCAGGTTGGGTGTAGATGGTCCCTCTGCCCACAGTGTTGGGTGTAGATGGTCCCTCTGCCCCACAGTGTTGGGTGTAGATGGTCCCTCTGCCCCACAGTGTTGGGTGTAGATGGTCCCTCTGCCCCACAGTGTTGGGTGTAGATGGTCCCTCTGCCCCACAGTGTTGTGGTAGATGGTCCCTCTGCCACCACAGTGTTTGGGTGTAGATGGTCCCTCTGCCCCACAGTGTTGGGTGTAGATGGTCCCTCTGCCCACAGTGTTGGGTGTAGATGGTCCCTCTGCCCCACAGTGTTGGGTGTAGATGTCCCTCTGCCCACCGTGTTGGGTGTAGATGGTCCCTCTGCCCACAGTGTGGGTGTAGATGTCCCTCTGCCCACAGTGTTGGGTGTAGATGGTCCCTCTGCCCACAGTGTTGGGTGTAGATGGCCCTCCTTCCCACAGTGTTGGTGTAGATGTCCCTCTGCCACGGTGTTGGGTGTAGATGGTCCCTCTGCCCACAGTGTTGGGTGTAGATGGTCCCTTCTGCCCCACAGTGTTGGGTATTGATGGTCCCTCTGCCCCACAGTGTTGGTGTAGATGGTCCCTTCTGCTCACATGTTGGTTGTAGATGGTCCCTTCTGCCCACAGTGTTGGGTGTAGATGGTCCCTCTGCCCACAGTGTTGGGTGTAGATGGTCCCTTCTGCCCACAGTGTTGGGTGTAGATTGTCCCTCTGCCCGTGTGGGTGTAGATGGTCCCTCTGCCCACAGTGTTGGGTTGTAGATGGTCCCTCTGCCCACAGTGTTTGGTGTAGATGGTCCCTCTGCCCACAGTGTTGGGTGTAGATGGTCCCTCTGCCCACAGTGTTGGGTGTAGATGGTCCCTCTACCCACAGTGTTGGGTGTAGATGGTCCCTCTGCCCACAGTGATGGGTGTAGATGGTCCCCTCTACCCACAGTGTTGGGTGTAGATGGTCCCTTCTGCTCACAGTGTTGGGTGTAGATGGTCCTCTGCCCACAGTGTTGGGTGTAGATGGTCCTTCTGCCCACAGTGTTGGGTGTAGATGGTCCCTCTGCCCCACAGTGTTGGGTGTAGATGGTCCCTCTGCCCACAGTGTTGGGTGTAGATGGTCCCTCTGCCCACAGTGTTGGGTGTAGATGGTCCCTCTGCCCACAGTGTTGGGTGTAGATGGTCCCTCTACCCACAGTGTTGGGTGTAGATGGTCCCTCTGCCCACAGTGTTGGGTGTAGATGGTCCCTTCTGCTCACAGTGTTGGTGTAGATGGTCCCTCTGCCCACAGTGTTGGGTGTAGATGGTCCCTCTGCCCCACAGTGTTGGGTGTAGATGGTCCCTCTACCCACAGTGTTGGGTGTAGATGGTCCCTTCTGCCCACGGTGTTGGGTGTAGATGGTCCCTTCTGCCCACAGTGTTGGGTGTAGATGGTCCCTCTACCCACAGTGTTGGGTGTAGATGGTCCCTCTACCCACAGTGTTGGGTGTAGATGGTCCCTCTGCTCACAGTGTTGGGTGTAGATGGTCCCTCTGCCCCACAGTGTTGGGTGTAGATGGTCCTTCTGCCCACAGTGTTGGGTGTAGATGGTCCTTCTGCCCACAGTATTGGGTGTAGATGGTCCCTTCTGCTCACAGTGTTGGGTGTAGATGGTCCCTCTGCCCACAGTGTTGGGCCAATAGGCCTTCTGCAGTTACATTGTTCTTATGGTCTATGTGTTATTAACACGGCTTTGGCACGTGTTTTTTACAGGGTGTTGGGCTGGTAGCTTAGGTGAGTGTTGGCACCTGCACGTGTGTTGCGGGTGTTCGGGCATGTGTACTGTGTGAGTATTGAACCCAGGTGAACCATAGGTCAGTGCCTCAGCGGTGATCACAGTGCCAGAGGTCAGTGCCTCAGCGATGATCACAGTGCCAGAGGTCAGTGCCTCAGCGATGATCACAGTGCCAGAGGTCAGTGCCTCAGCGGTGATCACAGTGCCAGAGGTCAGTGCCTCAGCGGTGATCACAGTGCCAGAGGTCAGTGCCTCAGCGGTGATCACAGTGCCAGAGGTCAGTGCCTCAGCGATCATAACAGTGCCATTAGTTTTCTAAAATATTACAACAGTTCTTAAATATCTTCAAAACTGTAAACAAAATTGAACTAGAAAGTCAATAGAGAGAAGAAATCTAAAGTCAGTATAAATCTAGATGACTAATCATCAATTACAAAGAATTTAGAATTGTAATTACAATTAAGAGTGTTTGATGAGAGGTGTTGGGTGGCACCGAGGCCAGGATCTAATTCAGGCGGTGTTGACCTCGGCGGCAGTAGTAATCCTCCCCAGATTACATGCCCAACCCTTAATTACTTTTACTCCTATTAAGGTGAGCCAATCTCCCCAGGTAAGAGGCGCAGATTGTCGCTGTTCTGTGTTTGGGGACACTCTTTCCTTCCGTCTCAGAGAGAGAGAGAGAGAGAGAGAGAGAGAGAGAGAGAGAGAGAGAGAGAGAGAGAGAGAGAGAGAGTCGATGTTATGTGTTGAAGATGTGATGACCTATATCATATATCAGGATGAACATCCATCGGTTTCATAAAGGTTCAGTTCGGATCAAAACGTCGTCATTTCTGTATCATCTGATGTAAGGTTTGGTCATTAGGGGGGCCTTTGTTCGGCCAGGCATTTATGTCACATGTGTTGTCTACGCTTCAGATGGATGGGCTAAGTACCTATATATACTGTAGATATGTCGACGATACAATCGTATATGTTGGCGATGAAAATATATTGGAGAGGATTCGAAGCAAGCTTCAAGCAGTCTCAGGGTTGTGGTCCACTGTCTAGGAAGGGTGTGTGAGGCAGAACACCATCCCTTGATGTGCCTGTCGAGGGTAATTCTGGTAGATTCATCACAGACGTCCATTGTAAACCAACTGATGCGGGTAAACACATGGTAAACACTCTGGTAAACTTGAGTGTACTAATGTAGTACATTAATACAAGCGCAAGTCTGGAGACTGTGTGCTCCGGAACATATGCTATATTGGTCATACTATTAACACCGTGAGTAGGCCTCCCAGATCATTTGCACAATCAATACCACCATCACCATCAGTATTTCTACCAGTACCACCACAATCGCTCCCGCCACCTGCATCACTACCATCAGTATAACTACCGGGACCATCACTACCACCACTTACAGCACTACCAACAATACCACCATTACCTCCAATATTGCTACTAACACCATCTCCACCACTATCTCCACCATCATATCTGACAATCAACGGCCACTCTACAACAGGGAATCAACTACGACACAGCGCACCACAACACAAAGCCCACTTCCCAACCTAACCTCCCAAACCTAACCAAATAAACCTTACCTGATTTAACCTAACTCCAACGTAAACAAAGGATGTTAAAACAAATTTAACAGCTGTCAGGACTCAGCTGCTATGTTTAATCGCAGACAATCGCCAAATATATCGAGAGTGTGGCCGAATATTAGCGCCATGAATCCAGCGGGAGCTATAAATAGCAGGGAGCAATGTTTGGCGTGTGAGTGAATTATTGGCGATATTTACCCGCCTATTGCCTGCCCTGACTCTTGTACACTGTGTGGTGCTGCTGCTGTGGTGCCACACGGCAGGAGAGGAAGGGATGGGACAGAGAGACGAGAACGAGATGGAAACAGAAGAGACAAGGAAGCTGGAATGCAAGAGAGGGACTCAGAGATAAGCAAGGAGATAAAGAGCGGGAGGAAGGGAGAGGAAGAGCTATAACAAAAGACACAAACACACAGGAAATTGAAATTGAGAAGAAAGGAATGAGGTTGAAGACATATAAGGAGACTGAAGATCAAGATATCCATCGACTTAACTGGTTGTTAAAGCAACGTCCTTGCTTCTGCCAGGGTTGGCGTTCAAACCTTAAAAGTCCATAAGGGTGATCGCTGTTCCTCATATCCCAGCTTCTTGTCCTCCTGTACCAGTTCCTCGTCCTCACGCACCGTTTACCCTCTCCCCTTCCTACCCCCTCTCCTCCTGTCTCTTCCCCCGCCTGGCCTCCAACCTTTCCATTAATATTTATACTAGGGGAGGGGAGAGTATACTCTGCTTCACCCCGAATCTTTCTCTTCCCTTCCTCACTGCCCCCCGCATCTCTCTTTGTCTATCCCCCTTCTCTCGTCTCTCTTTCCCTCTCACCCCTCTCCACCCATCTTCCCGGAGCTGTAGTCACCCAGCCTCCACCCATCCATCTCCCTGGAGATGCTCCAGCATCAGTTCCACTCGAGACTTTCATTGCCCTGCCTCCACTTACCGAGGTGGTGAATAATTCAGAAGTAACATTCAAGCAGTAAGCATTTCTAGGAAGCGCCGTGGCTGGCCTCAGCACTGGTCGCTGGAGAGTGGCAAACACTGCTTTTCTATCATGTAATGATCCTTTAACTTGAAACATCTTTGAAGATAATGAATATTCTGTTTGATCTCTTTTTTTTTGTGTTTCCAAAATCAAGTTATTTTTGTCATCGTCATTCTTGGGGAACCCCAATTATGAGTCTTACAAAGGCCAGTTATGAGTTATGCGTCTCAAAGGCCAGTTATGAGTCATAGTTCAAGTTACCATCATGTTATGTACAGGTTCTGAACAGCTTTACGTCTTAGAAATGACGATGTTCATTTTGTCTTTATATTTGATATCGTTAACTTTCCCTCGTAATTAATGTGATTGTGGTTGTTGAGTGGTAGTTTTAAAGGACAGTCGTTATCATAGTGTCATTGTGTGGAGTGTGTAGTGAAGTCACACCCTTAGTGTGTCATGCTGAAATGTTGAAAGGTTCGCAATACTATTTGACTATTTGATCTGTTATTTGCTACTGGTTAAGAACTAAACCACAGTCCACACTATAAAGCTTTTCTATATATGCACTATTTGATCAGTCAACCTCACGTATTGTCAACTGGGAAACATATTCTTGGCGCACGTCAACTGGCGGTGTACACAATGGTAAACTGTGTTTAATGAGGTTTACTGTAAAGCTGGTCACTGAGGAGTTGGAGGCTAATGGAGGCCCTATTGTCCTGGACACAGAAGAATGCCTCTCTGACCAGCTGCCCTCAGCGAGGCTTCTTTCATCAGCATGACTGCTGGCTGACAGGAGGTAGTGGCTAGCCATCTTGTGTTGCTGGTACAACACTGGCCGTGGAACACCGGTGTTGCTGGTACAACACTGGCCGTGGAACACCGGTGTTGCTGGTACACTGGCAACACTGGCCGTGGAGCACCGGTGTTGCTGGTACACTGGCAACACTGGCTGTGGAGCACCGGTGTTGTACCCAGACCATTGTCTTGTCTCTGTGTCACTAATGTGATTCTGAGTTTAGTTTCTCATTTCATTTTCTTTCTCGCGTTTGGTCTCCTTCTCTCACCTCTCACTTGACCCCTCACCTCACCTCACCTCACCTAATGTTCACCTCAATCATTAATGTGTCTAGAACACACAGAAATCACAATTGCGTGATGCATCAAATGAACACAATAGCTCAGACGATTAAAGCAGCGTCTGGGATGCTCTCGGACGCAAGTTCGAATCCTCTTCAAGGTCCTTGTGGATTTGTTTATATGTCTAGTTGATATGTATATAATAGTTCCCTCGGGCTTACTCTTTTGGGATAAACAGTGGTGGAGGTGACCCGGCGGTGCCCGGGGTAGTCTGTTTTTCCCCACCACTCTCCCTCACATCTCCTCCTCTCCCTTCTCACCCCTCTCCCTTACCACCATCTCCCTATACCTCCATGTCTGGCCCCCAACCTCGGGCAATGAGACATTTCCATTTATTTCTATATGTAGTGGGGGACCCGGCGGTGCCCGGGGGGTGTGTCTGTCTCTTCCAGCACTCTCCTTCTCACCATTGTATTCCCTCACCCCTCCCACTCCCTTTCCTTGCCTACCACTCTCCCTCATTTTCTCTGTCTCCACTTTCCCTTCATCTTCCCCTTGTTCCCTTCATCCTACATATTACCTACATACTGTCTTCACTATCATCAACAGCATGACCAGCTTCACTGTAAGACATGACTGGTGCAAGGGTTGCAAGACATGACTGGTGCAAGGGTTGCAAGACATGACTGGTGCAAGGGTTGTAAGACATGACTGGTGCAAGGGTTGCAAGATATGACTGGTGCAAGGGTTGCAAGACATGACTGGTGCAAGGGTTGCAAGACATGACTGGTGCAAGGGTTGTAAGACATGACTGGTGCAAGGGTTGCAAGACATGACTGGTGCAAGGGTTGTAAGACATGACTGGTGCAAGGGTTGCAAGATATGACTGGTGCAAGGGTTGCAAGACATGACTGGTGCAAGGGTTGCAAGACATGACTGGTGCAAGGGTTGTAAGACATGACTGCTGCAAGGGTTGCAAGACATGACTGGTGCAAGGGTTGCAAGACATGACTGGTGCAAGGGTTGCAAGACATGACTGGTGCAAGGGTTGCAAGACATGACTGGTGCAAGGGTTGCAAGACATGACTGGTGCAAGGGTTGCAAGACAGGACTGGTGCAAGGGTTGCAAGACATGACTGGTGCAAGGATTGCAAGACATGACTGGTGCAAGGGTTGCAAGACATGACTGGTGCAAGGGGTGCAAGACAGGACTGGTGCATGGGTTGCAAGACATGACTGGTGCAAGGGTTGCAAGACATGACTGGTGCAAGGGTTGCAAGACATGACTGGTGCAAGGGTTGCAAGACATGACTGGTGCAAGGGTTGCAAGACATGACTGGTGCAAGGGTTGCAAGACATGACTGGTGCAAGGGTTGCAAGACATGACTGGTGCAAGGGGTGCAAGACAGGACTGGTGCATGGGTTGCAAGACATGACTGGTGCAAGGGTTGCAAGACATGACTGGTGCAAGGGTTGCAAGACATGACTGGTGCAAGGGTTGCAAGACATGACTGGTGCAAGGGTTGCAAGACATGACTGGTGCATGGGTTGCAAGACAGGACTGGTGCAAGGGTTGCAAGACAGGACTGGTGCAAGGGTTGCAAGACATGACCGCAGCGTCCACTACTCTAATGGATCCCTTCATAAATTACACAGTTTATGCGGACTTGTCACTTTGGCCAGCATAGTGGCCCGTCAACCATTGTTACCGTGTGTGGGGTGCTGCACGGTACTGTGTGGGGTGCTGCCTGGTACTGTGTGTGGTGCTGCCTGGTACTGTGTGGGGTGCTGCACGGTACTGTGTGGGGTGCTGCCTGGTACTGTGTGTGGTGCTGCCTGGTACTGTGTGGGGTGCTGCACGGTACTGTGTGGGGTGCTGCCTGGTACTGTGTGTGGTGCTGCCTGGTACTGTGTGTGGTGCTGCCTGGTACTGTGTGTGGTGCTGCCTGGTACTGTGTGTGGTGCTGCCTGGTACTGTGTGGGGTGCTGCCTGGTACTGTGTGTGGTGCTGCCTGGTACTGTGTGTGGTGCTGCCTGGTACTGTGTGTGGTGCTGCCTGGTACTGTGTGGGGTGCTGCACGGTACTGTGTGTGGTGCTGCCTGGTACTGTGTGGGGTGCTGCACGGTACTGTGTGTGGTGCTGCCTGGTACTGTGTGTGGTGCTGCCTGGTACTGTGTGTGGTGCTGCCTGGTACTGTGTGGGGTGCTGCACGGTACTGTGTGTGGTGCTGCCTGGTACTGTGTGTGGTGCTGCCTGGTACTGTGTGTGGTGCTGCCTGGTACTGTGTGTGGTGCTGCCTGGTACTGTGTGAGGTGCTGCCTGGTACTGTGTGTGGTGCTGCCTGGTACTGTGTGTGGTGCTGCCTGGTACTGTGTGTGGTGCTGCCTGGTACTGTGTGTGGTGCTGCCTGGTACTGTGTGTGGTGCTGCCTGGTACTGTGTGTGGTGCTGCCTGGTACTGTGTGGGGTGCTGCCTGGTACTGTGTGTGGTGCTGCCTGGTACTGTGTGTGGTGCTGCCTGGTACTGTGTGTGGTGCTGCCTGGTACTGTGTGGGGTGCTGCCTGGTACTGTGTGTGGTGCTGCCTGGTACTGTGTGTGGTGCTGCCTGGTACTGTGTGGGGTGCTGCACGGTACTGTGTGGGGTGCTGACTGGTACTGTGTGTGGTGCTGCCTGGTACTGTGTGGGGTGCTGCACGGTACTGTGTGGGGTGCTGCCTGGTACTGTGTGGGGTGCTGCACGGTACTGTGTGGGGTGCTGCCTGGTACTGTGTGGGGTGCTGCACGGTACTGTGTGGTGCTGCTGCACGGTACTGTTTGGTGCTGCCTGGTACTGTGTGGGGTGCTGCACGGTACTGTGTGGGGTGCTGCACGGTACTGTGTGTGGTGCTGCACGGTACTGTGTGTGGTGCTGCACGGTACTGTGTGGGGTGCTGCCTGGTACTGTGTGGGGTGCTGCACGGTACTGTGTGTGGTGCTGCATGGTACTGTGTGGGGTGCTGCACGGTACTGTGTGTGGTGCTGCATGGTACTGTGTGGGGTGCTGCACGGTACTGTGTGTGGTGCTGCACGGTACTGTGTGGGGTGCTGCACGGTACTGTGGGGTGCTGCCTGGTACTGTGTGTGGTGCTGCACGGTACTGTGTGGGGTGCTGCACGGTACTGTGTGTGATGCTGCACGGTACTGTGTGTGGTGCTGCACGGTACTGTGTGTGGTGCTGCACGGTACTGTGTGGTGCTGCACGGTACTGCGTGTGGTGCTGCACGGTACTGTGTGTGGTGCTGCCTGGTACTGTGTGTGGTGCTGCACGGTACTGTGTGTGGTGCTGCACGGTACTGTGTGTGGTGCTGCCTGGTACTGTGTGTGGTGCTGCACGGTACTGTGTGTGGTGCTGCCTGGTACTGTGTGTGGTGCTGCACGGTACTGTGTGTGGTGCTGCACGGTACTGTGTGTGGTGCTGCACGGTACTGTGTGGGGTGCTGCACGGTACTGTGTGTGGTGCTGCTCGGTACTGTGTGTGGTGCTGCACGGTACTGTGTGTGGTGCTGCACGGTACTGTGTGTGGTGCTGCCTGGTACTGTGTGTGGTGCTGCTCGGTACTGTGTGTGGTACTGCACGGTACTGTGTGTGGTGCTGCCTGGTAATGTGTGTGGTGCTGCACGGTACTGTGTGTGGTGCTGCCTGGTACTGTGTGGGGTGCTGCACGGTACTGTGTGTGGTGCTGCACGGTACTGTGTGTGGTGCTGCCTGGTATTGTGTGTGGTGCTGCACGGTACTGTGTGTGGTGCTGCACGGTACTGTGTGTGGTGCTGCACGGTACTGTGTGGTGCTGCACGGTACTGTGTGTGGTGCTGCCTGGTACTGTGTGGGCCTCAGTCTGACTGTATCTATCCTCCATTACACCATCCCTTGCCATCCTCCTCTCTCTCACTGATACACACACACACACACACACACACACACACACACACACACACACACACACACACACACACACATACACATACACACACACACACACACACACACACACACACACACACACACACACACACCACACACACACACACACACACACACACACAGGGGGAGATACCAGAGGGCCAGAAATGAGTACCTCAGAGTGAGGAGAGAAGCAGAGAGACAGTTTGAAAATGACATCGCGAGTAAAGCCAAGACCCAACCAAAGCTGCTCCACAGCCACATCAAGAGGAAAACAGCAGTGAAAGAACAAGTGATGAAGCTGCGAAAAGCGGAGAACAGATACACAGAGAACGACAAGGAGGTGTGTGAAGAACTCAACAAGAGATTCCAGGAGGTCTTCACAATAGAACAAGGAGAAGCCCCTGCACTAAATGAGGAGGTGGCAAACCAAGCAACCTTGGAGGAATTTGACCTCACCAGTGATGAGGTCAAAAGGTGTCTGCTGGAGCTGGATGTGACAAAGGCTGTTGGGCCTGACAGAATCTCACCATGGATACTAAAGGAAGGTGCAGAAGCACTAAGTGTGCCACTCTCTATGGTGTATAACAGGTCACTGGAAACAGGAGACTTACCAGAAAGTTGGAAGACAGCTAACGTGGTCCCAATATACAAAAAGGGTGACAGGCAAGAGGCACTGAATTACAGGCCAGTTTCCTTAACTTGTATACCATGCAAGGTAATGGAGAAGATCGTGAGGAAAAGGCTCGTAGAGCATCTAGAGGGAAATAACTTTGTAACGCACCACCAACATGGGTTCAGGGATGGTAAATCGTGCCTCACAGGTTTAATAGAATTTTATGACCAAGCAACAAAAATTAGGCAGGAAAGAGAAGGGTGGGCCGACTGCATTTTCCTGGATTGCCAAAAAGCCTTTGACACAGTACCGCACAAAAGGCTGTTAAAAAAGTTGGAGCAACAGGCAGGAGTAAAAGGGAAGGTGCTCCAGTGGATAAGGGAGTACTTAAGCAACAGGAAACAGCGAGTAACGGTGAGGGGGGAGACATCAGAGTGGCGAGATGTCACCAGCGGAGTCCCACAGGGCTCAGTACTTGGACCCATCCTGTTTCTAATATATGTGAACGATCTTCCGGAGGGTATAGACTCATTCCTCTCAATGTTTGCTGATGATGCAAAAATTATGAGAAGAATCAAGACGGATGAAGATAGACAGAGACTACAGGATGACCTGGATAAACTGGAGGAATGGTCTAGAAAATGGCTGCTAAAGTTCAACTCGGGAAAGTGTAAGGTGATGAAATTAGGAGAAGGGAGCAGGAGGCTGAACACAAGGTATCATTTGGGAGGGGAAATCCTACAAGAGTCAAATAGAGAGAAAGATCTGGGGGTTGATATCACACCGAACCTGTTCCCAGAAGCCCACATCAAAAGAATATCATCAGCGGCATATGCTAGACTGGCCAACATAAGAACTGCCTTTAGAAATTTGTGTAAGGAATCTTTCAGAACCCTGTATACCACTTATGTAAGACCAATCCTGGAGTATGCAGCTCCAGCCTGGAGTCCATACCTAGTTAAACACAAGACAAAGTTAGAAAAGATTCAGCGGTATGCCACCAGGCTCGTCCCGGAACTGAGAGGATTGAGCTACGAGGAAAGGCTAAAGGAGCTGAACCTCACATCCCTGGAAAACAGAAGAGTAAGGGGAGACATGATAACCACCTACAAAATTCTCAGGGGAATTGACAGGGCGGACAAAGAGAAACTCTTCACCACGGGTGGGACACGAACAAGGGGACACAGGTGGAAACTTAGTACCAAGATGAGCCACAGAGACGTTAGAAAGAATTTTTTCAGTGTCAGAGTAGTTAATAAATGGAATGCATTAGGCAGTGATGTGGTGGAGGCTGACTCCATACACAGTTTCAAGTGTAGATATGATAGAGCCCAGTAGGCTCAGGAATCTGTACACCTGTTGATTGACAGTTGAGAGGCGGGACCAAAGAGCCAAAGCTCAACCCCCGCAAGCACAATTAGGTGAGTACACACACACACACACACACATACACACACACACACACACACACACACACACACACACACACACACACACACACACACACACACACACACACGCGTACGTATGTACGTTTTTGTGGTTATGATGACAACAATTTCCGACATGATGTAGAACATTTAGAAAGATATTTCCGGTCCTTAAGAAGGATTTCCCAAAGCAGACTCACGGCTATGAGCGCGGCACAACAACACATCCCTACTAGTCTCCAGCCTACACCAGCCTACCTTACACATCATACAACCACCATTATCCCTACTGCCGTATACATCGTAGGCCTATGGGCCTGTTACGAAACATTACGTGTACGTATTTGGTTGATTAGATACACGGAGTTTAGTGATTTTTCACATTGATGTCGTAGTCTTACGAGCAGTCGGTTTGTTGGCAGTGTAGTGAAGTTTCGAACGAGTTGAGACAAAGCCTGAAGCAGGGCAGGGGGCTGAGTGAAGCCACGGGGGTAGAGAGTTCGGATACTGGGGTGGGGGTTGTAGAGCGCGGCGCTCTCAATGCAGATGGAGTCGAGGAGCTGGACGTGGAGTCGAGGAGCTGGGCATGGGGCGAGGGCGTGGAGTCGAGGAGCTGGGCGTGGACGAGGGCGTGGAGTCGAGGAGCTGGGCGTGGGACGAGGGCGTGGAGTCGAGGAGCTGGGCGTGGGACGAGGGCGTGGAGTCGAGGAGCTGGGCGTGGGACGAGGGGCGTGGAGTCGAGGAGCTGGGCGTGGGACGAGGGCGTGGAGGCGCGCAATCGCTCACAGGATGAGTATGGGGTGCACAATAA
>WNGS01163813.1:11234809-11251392 GCA_020271785.1 Procambarus virginalis
TTCTAATGCATTGTTTGTTCATTTGTCAGAAAGTTTCTCACTAAACTGATTGGGAGATGGTTTCTTCAATAACGAATTGTAAACGAATTTTCAATAGGAAATAATTAAATCTGCTTTAATACAGATTACAAAATCATGTAATTTAACATTAGCAGTAGTTTGTATAATTTAGATACATTTTTGATTCATCAGTTAAAGGGCGATTTGAGTAGGATCATTGATACACATTAATCTCACTAATACCTTAGTGTTCACATTCTTGTCAGGTAGAGTAATCTCTCCATTAACTGACCAACCTAAACAAAGCCATTATTAATAATGGTAGACACGAGGAAATATCAAAATTGACTTGTACAAAAACCTTGTCATGTTGAATGTGCCAAGAACAGTGGTACATGGGAGCGTGAGCATGGGAGAAGGGAGAGTGAGTGTGCATGGGAGCGTGAGCATGGGAGAAGGGAGAGTGTGCATGGGAGCGTGTGCATGGGAGCGTGTGCATGGGAGAAGGGAGAGAATGTGCATGGGAGCGAGAGCATGGGAGAAGGGAGAGAGAGTGTGCATGGGAGCGTGAGCATGGAGAAGGGAGAGAGAGTGTGCATGGGAGCGAGAGCATGGGAGAAGGGAGAGAGAGTGTGCATGGGAGCGTGAGCATGGGAAAAATGAGAGTGTGCATGGGAGCGTGAGCATGGGAGAAGGGAGAGAGAGTGTGCATGGGAGCGTGAGCATGGGAAAAATGAGAGAGAGTGTGCATGGGAGCGAGAGCATGGGAGAAGGGAGAGTGTGCATGGGAGAAGGGAGAGAGTGTGCATGGGAGCGAGAGCATGGGAGAAGGGAGAGAGAGTGTGCATGGGAGCGAGAGCATGGGAGAAGGGAGAGAGAGTGTGCATGGGAGCGAGAGCATGGGAGAAGGGAGAGAGAGTGTGCATGGGAGCGAGAGCATGGGAGAAGGGAGAGAGAGTGTGCATGGGAGCGAGAGCATGGAAGAAGGGAGAGAGAGTGTGCATGGGAGCGAGAGCATGGGAGAAGGGAGAGAGAGTGTGCATGGGAGAAGGGAGAGAGTGTGCATGGGAGCGAGAGCATGGGAGAAGGGAGAGAGAGTGTGCATGGGAGCGAGAGCATGGAGAAGGGAGAGAGAGTGCATGGGAGCGAGAGCATGGGAGAAGGGAGAGAGAGTGTGCATGGGAGCGAGAGCATGGGAGAAGGGAGAGAGAGTGTGCATGGGAGAAGGGAGAGAGTGTGTGCATGGGAGCGTGAGCATGGGAGAAGGGAGAGAGAGTGTGCATGGGAGCGTGAGCATGGGAGAAGGAGAGAGAGTGTGCATGGGAGCGAGAGCATGGGAGAAGGGAGAGAGAGTGAGCATGGGAGCGAGAGCATGGGAGAAGGGAGAGAGAGTGAGCATGGGAGCGAGAGCATGGGAGAAGGGAGAGAGAGTGTGCATGGGAGGACTACGTAACGGGTGTTGACGGGAAGATGGCGGCGTTACATCACAATGTTTAGGTCTCGCCAGTTATTACAGAAACCAATTACTTCCTCCCATGATAAAACATCAATTATTAAACTCAAAAACAAAGTTAATTCACTTGTATCTTTGACTCAATTATTAATTTATTCTATCATTTTTATCAGGGAATAAAAACCGGGCCAAAAATCATAGGAAAATATGTTATTGATGTTTATTTCTGGCCTCAATTTATGTCTCAGACTCGTGATTTTCATCTGGGCTGTGGATGAGGGTGCTGTAAGGGTGACGCCCCTCAAGAATAATAGCAGAACCTCGCCCATAGTGACTGAGGAGGGAAAGCACGGTATGTCCCGATCTGCGCTCAGGTAGCTGTAAGGGTGACGGGCCTGCCGAGTCAGGGACAGAATATGACCCTTAATGACGGTGGGAAGGCGCTGTCTGTCCTCGGCTCCCAGAATTTAGACAGGCCAATATCTATAAAATAACTCGCGAGGGAGGAAATTCCAGACCCCAACATCTAACTCTGCAAACATTGACTTCGCGTACCTAAACATTGACTCTTCTGCCTAAACATTGACATTTGTACCTAAACATTGACTCTCCTGTCTAAATATTGCCTCTCCTGCCTAAACATTGAATCTTCTCCCTAGACATGGACTCTCCTGCCTAAACATTGAATCTTCTCCCTAAACATGGACTCTCCTGCCGAAGCATGGACTCTTCTCTGTAAACATTAACGCCTCTGTCTTAACATTGACTCTCCGTTCTAAATAATGACTCTCCCTAAACATTGACTCTCCGCTCTAAATATTGACTCTCCCTAAACATCGACTCTCCTCTATAAACACTAACTCTTCTGCCTATACACTGACTATCCTCTCTTCACATTAAGTATCTTTCCTAAATATTGAATATCGTCCTCAAAAATGGACTTTATCCCTAAACATTGATTCTCATCCCTAAATATTAACTCTCCTGCCTAAACATTGATCCGGAATATTTATGTCTAGAATCATAATAAGGCTGGGACCAAAATATTGATGTCAGTACTATAATATTGATGTCAGTACTATAATATTGATGTCAGTACTATAATATTGATGTATATACTATAATATTGATGTCAGTACTATATATTGATGTATATACTATAATATTGATGTCAGTACTATAATATTGATGTCAGTACTATAATATTGATGTCAGTACTATATATTGATGTCAGTACTATAATATTGATGTCAGTACTATAATATTGATGTCAGTACTATAATATTGATGTATATACTATAATATTGATGTCAGTACTATAATATTGATGTCAGTACTATAATATTGATGTCAGTACTATAATATTGATGTATATACTATAATATTGATGTCAGTACTATAATATTGATGTCAGTACTATAATATTGATGTATATACTATAATATTGATGTCAGTACTATAATATTGATGTCAGTACTATAATATTGATGTCAGTACTATAATATTGATGTCAGTACTATAATATTGATGTCAGTACTATAATATTGATGTATATACTATAATATTGATGTCAGTACTATAATATTGATGTCAGTACTATAATATTGATGTCAGTACTATAATATTGATGTATACTATAATATTGATGTCAGTACTATAATATTGATGTCAGTACTATAATATTGATGTATATACTATAATATTGATGTCAGTACTATAATATTGATGTCAGTACTATAATATTGATGTCAGTACTATAATATTGATGTCAGTACTATAATATTGATGTCAGTACTATAATATTGATGTCAGTACTATAATATTGATGTCAGTACTATAATATTGATGTATATACTATAATATTGATGTCAGTACTATAATATTAATGTATGTACCATAATATAGACATCTCTTCTTGTTTGTCTATTTTTTTCTTTCACTTTCTTGTTCTTTATATATTTATTTCTTATCTCTCTCTCTTATTTCCCTCTCTATCTCTTATTCCTTCTTTTATCTCTCTTTCTCTCTCTCTCTCTCTCTCTCTCTCTCTCTCTCTCTCTCTCTCTCTCTCTCTCTCTCCTATTATTTATCCGTCTCTTCATACTCTTATCTTTCTCCTTCCATCCCGTTCTCTCAGCCTCCCTCTCTCCCTCCCTCCTCCTCTCCCTCCCTGGGAAGCTGATGTCTTCATAACAAAGGCTGGGGAAGCTGAACTCCGTAGAAAGTTTGGGTCTCAAGTTCCACTCGCAGCAATTGTTATAGTTGAGGCAGTGTTGGTAGGGAGGGTGATGGAAGGGTGATGGAAGGGTGATGGAAGGATGATGGTAGGGTGATGTAGAGGAGATTGCTTGGTAGACGGTAGATGGTATTAGGTCTTAAATCTTCAAATAATAATTAGGTTATTAAATCATAAATCTTAGGTCTCAAAATCTTAGGTCTTGGTAGACCTAAGATTTGACTAGGGGACAGTAGGGAGGCTGAGGCTCTCAGGTTGACGGAGACAACTTTGGTGAACTGATCCTCACTCTCCCCTGACCCTTGCTCCCACCTTCTCCCTCAATTTCCATATATATATATATTATATATATATATATATATATATATATATATATATATATATATATATATATATATATAGATAGATAGATAGAAGGTGAACACGGCTGCACCCGGGTCTCACTCCCACTCTTCCCCTTTCTTCAGAAAATATATTATTAAGAAGCACTAAAACAAGTGTCTACCAGTGAGAGGTCCTCACCCTTAGCTCTGGCCTTTCTCCTCCCAAGTGACCAAACTGCTTTTGACATTAACGACAGTTGACGTGAGGCCTTAAGGCCCTTAATTATAAGACGATCAGTTGGCCGTCTTCATCACCAATCGTTTTGGCGACCAAACTGTCAATATGATTCTCCCGAGATGCCAAGTATTATATGGATATTGATGCAGGGTGAGGTGTGGAGTCAGCCTGAAGCATCACTCGCCAGAGGAAGATGCTGCACAAGCTGGAGCAGTCAGATTGCAACAAGTCAGCCTTGCACCATAACAGGCACAAGCACATGCAAGATGATTGCCGGAACCTGAATAAGAAGCCAACAATAGAACCAGATTGTACAGCAAGAGATTGAAACTCGAGAATAACTCAGAGAATTGTCATGTTGAAGGGAATTGAATCGACGAATCCAAGGCAGCAGAAACGGGGAACAAGAGCAGGAGAGGGAAGATGGATGCTGGGAAGTGATGGAGGGGAATGAGAGGGGAAAATGAATGCAGGGGAGCAAGGGAAGCGTAGGAGAAGGGAGAGGTGCGAGGAGGGAGACGTATACACGGTGGAAACGGACGAGCTTCTGATTCACGAGCGTCCGACTTATGAAGCTTCGGGCTGATGATGACGAGGCGTTAACTAATGTTGATATTGCTGAGCTGATATTGATGAGCACTTACCTGAAGGTGGACATTTTGTGAGGGATGCGAGACTACTGTGCAGGGAGGGAGGGAGGTATGGTGAGGGACTTGATGGAGCATGGTGAGGGAGGTGATGGGAAGAGCAAGAAAAGAGAGAAGGAAGAGTAACGAGAGAGAGTAAGAAGAGAGAGAGAGAGAGAAGCAACGTCAACAACGATGAGTGATGTGAGGTGTTCCTCTCACAATCGTGCATACCTTGCCCACGGTGAGACNTGACACTGTCTGCTGTAGGTGACAGATACCCCAGACAAAAAGGTCTTTAGTTAGAGCTAGAGATGTATATGAATTAAAAATATACATTTAATACACTTTACAAATTATAAAGAAACTGTTGCATGAATTGTGAGTGGATGAGCTCACTGTGTCCCAAGTAACAGTGATGTACTCATACTGACTGTCGCATTAAGTGACCGTGTATAGTGACTGTTGTCTACTGTGACCTTATAGTGACTTGTCTACTGTGACCTTATAGTGACTTGTCTACTGTGAGCTTATAGTGACTGTTGTCTACTGTGAGCTTATAGTGACTGTTGTCTACTGTGACCTTATAGTGACTGTTGTCTACTGTGAGCTTATAGTGACTGTTGTCTACTGTGACCTTATAGTAACTTGCCTTGAGTGACCGTATACAGTAACTATCGCCTAAAGTGAGCTTATGAATACGGTGTATACAGACATACAAATGGTTGTGTAAAGTGACCTGGCATCAGCCTGATCTTCAGAACTTGAATAAATTCACTCCGACAAGACTGTATTGTGCAACAGCCAACTCTCTCTCTCTCTCTCTCTCTCTCTCTCTCTCTCTCTCTCTCTCTCTCTCTCTCTCTGTCTCCTTCCTGAGCTCATGGGAGAGCTCACCTGAAGGCTCTGAAGGCTGACGTTTGTAAATCATTTATTTAAGTCACATAACGTTTGTTTCAAGACGGAACGAACTTTCGTTTGATGCTTAGTCCCGTCCAAGTGGTTGGGCACCATTCTTTCCCCCATCCCATCCCACATCCGTATTCTGACCCCTTCCCAGTGCTATACAGTCGTAGTGACTTTGGTGCTTTCCCCTGATAGTTCCCTTCCCTTGATGAAGTCATGCAAATATGAAGATGGAGCTGCAACCAGCAGACTGGCAGAGCTTCCACATGCAAGGCCGATATAAAAACGTGTTCTATACGCGATTTAGTCTAGGAATTAATGACCACTGAAAAGTGACATTTTTTAACAAAGGCAGAACCAGCATGAGGCTGTTGATGGCTCGTGCTGCGGTAGCCAACTCCTGATTGTCCACGAGGTTGGACCAGGTGTGGAATTTTAAGGATAATGGCTGCATATTCACTGTTATTCTGGTCCTGTAGTCACTGTTATTCTGGTCCAGTGGTCACTGTTATTCTGGATAGTTATGACCATCGCCTGTATTTTCTATGCACTTGAGTGCTGAAGATTGTCACCGATAAACACACTTCCATTTGCATCTTGTAATGCCTAAACAATCCCGTGTGTGTGTGTGTGTGTGTGTGTGTGTGTGTGTGTGTGTGTGTGTGTGTGTGTGTGTGTGTGTGTGTATGTGTGTGTGTGTTTATGTGTGTGTGTGTGTGTGTGTGTGTGTGTGTGTGTGTGTGTGTGTGTGTGTGTGTGTGTGTGTGTGTGTGTGTGTGTGTGTGTGTGTGTGTTTATGTGTGTGTGTGTGTTATGTGTGCGTGTGTGTGTGTGTGTGTGTTATGTGTGTGTGTGTTTATGTGTGTGTGTGTTTATGTGTGTGTGTGTGTGCGTGTGTGTGTGTGTATGTGTGTGTTTATGTGTGTGTGTGTGTGTGTGTGTGTGTGTGTGTGTGTGTGTGTGTGTGTGTGTGTGTGTGTGCGTGTGTGTGTGTGTGTGTGTGTGTGTGTGTTTATGTGTGTGTGTTTATGTGTGTGTGTGTGTGTTTATGTGTGTGTGTGTTTATGTGTGTGTGTGTGTGTGTGTGTGTGTGTGTGTGTGTGTGTGTGTGTGTGTGTGTGTGTTTATGTGTGTGTGTGTTATGTGTGTGTGTGTGTGTGTGTGTGTGTGTGTGTGTGTGTGTGTGTGTGTGTGTGTGTGTGCGTGTGTGTGCGTGTGTGTGTGTGTGTGTTTATGTGTGTGTGTGTTTATGTGTGTGTGTGTGTGTGTGTGTGTGTGTGTGTGTGTGTGTGTGTGTGTGTGTGTGTGTGTGCGCGTGTTATCCTCATTACACTCGACCTCTCTACTCACTGAACGCAACCCCTCACAAAGATTTAAGTTACCACTGACCACACTGAACAACGCAACAATTATATATAAACACTGGGAAAACTTGTCAGTTCTAGACAGTATTGTCATGGCTAAGCTGGCAGACAGACCTCTCCACACACACACACATCACCACACATCCCACTGGTATTGTATTCAAGGTGATTACCTTGTGTTAGTTTCGGGGCTTTGCATCCCCGCGGCCCGGTCATCGTCCAGGCCTCCTCGTTTCTGGGCTGGTCAACCAGGCTGTTGGACAACCAGGTAATACCACAACTGTGACACCACAGCTCTGCACAGCCTCACAACACCAGCAGGTCACAGATGTCACTCTTAACTTCCCCTACAGTGAGAACTCCTTACCCTTGGACGCTACCCTAATATGTCCCATCAGGCAGCTATAGACCCATTTCTCCTTACACTTAAATACCTAAAAAATTTCATACATCTACCTACGATTCGGCCTGGCTCAGTCATTACCAACTGAATGAAATGAATAAACTGCTTCCGTAACAGCAAATAGCTCACTAGTTCCTGTCAGACATACAGGAGGTTTAATCTTTCAGAATGAACTAGTCACCACTACACCACCGAGATTAACTGCTCGCCATCACAATAAACTGGTCACCACCACCACAGTGCTCATGGAATAGTTATAACTTCTGTAACAATTTGGTCGCCGTTTGCAATGTCAACCAAAGCTCTCAGAGACAGTTGAGCCAAAGTGTCAGAGGTTGCAAAAAAAGTTGTCACAACAATCAGGTTATCCTGAACCTGTTGGCGTCCTGAGTCCACACACACCACTTCACCCTATGACATGATGCTTGTCCCTCTTGCCACTGGCTGTGTCCAGGAACGAATACGTTTGGTGAGGACTTCCTCGACCTCTCACGCAGGTAGAGGCTTCCTCAGCCTCTCACGCAGGTAAGGGCTTCCTCGACCTGTCACGCAGGTAGGGGCTTCCTCAACCTCTCACGCAGGTAGGGGGCTTCCTCGACCTGTCACGCAGGTAGAGGCTTTCTCGACCTCTCACACAGGTAGAGGCTTCCTCGACCTGTCACGCAGGTAGGGGCTTCCTCGACCTGTCACGCAGGTAGAGGCTTCCTCGACCTGTCACGCAGGTAGAGGCTTCCTCGACCTGTCACGCAGGTAGAGGCTTCCTCGACCTGTCACGCAGGTAGAGGCTTCCTCGACCTGTCACGTAGGTAGAGGCATCCTCGACCTCTCACGCAGGTAAGGGCTTCCTCGACCTGTCACACACATAGGGGTTATAACGACGGGGTTCACAGTTCCAGCACTGTGAGCCTTCCGAACACCTCGGACAGATCCCCTCCATCTCTCCTCGAGTGGATTTGATATCCACAGTACCTGTCATCTTCACCTGACGGGGTTCCTGATGATACCAGGTGGTCCACACCACCAGGTGTCTTCCACAGATGGCTGTGGAGCGTGCTCTGTACATGGCACCAGCCGCAGACAAAGTCACTCTCTCGGTGCTGCATCCTCTCGCTCGCACGTGGACACAGGATTGGCAGAGACACATGACTGGTCCACCCTGATTGGCCAAGCTTTCAAAAGCCACTCTGATGGATTAGAAGATCTGTTTCCGTGCTGGTTATATGATGAGTCTATATTATTTACACCAGAACTAGAAATATAAACCTAGGCAGTTTAAACGAGGCCGTATATTGAGGTTTGGAAACCAAAGTTAAAAGTTTATATTTACTAGAAAACACAAAAAAGAACTTGAAGTGCGTTAAACTTGAGGAGAACGTTACGGAACTTATTTTTAAGAGATCTGAAATTGAGTGTTTGAGAGAGTTGAGTTTAACACCAAACTGCACTCTACACTATAAATATCACATTGCACTGTACATCATATACATATAGCATCACACTACATTATACAATAACCTTATCATTATACTATATTATTCATTAATCATAGCAGTACACAGCACACCAGCCGTAACACTATACCCAGAACAGCACACTACACTATACAACCCTGAACACCACACTATACTATACAACCTTGAACACAACACTACACTATACAACCCTGAACACACTACACTATACAACCGTGAACACACTACACTATACAACCCTGAACACAACACTACACTATACAACCCTGAACACACTACACTACACAACCCTGAACACACTACACTATACAACCCTGAACACACTACACTACACAACCCTGAACACCACAGTTTTGTTTACTTGGTGTGAGATCAGTACTAAGAATATTTAACGCGAGGTTACGCATTCATTAACATCAGGTTGCGTAAGTAAGAAAGTAGAATAACTCTTGACAAGGAAATATCAATTGAAAATTATTACAGAAAACGTCCAAAACCCAAAATAAAATGACACGACTTTAGCTATAACTGTGTTAAAAAGTTTGGAGCGTGTAATAGAATTTAAAAAGCGGCTTTTCAGAAGTTTACAAAACACAAAAATCTGGCAGACCCTCAGTTTATTTTTTCAACCAAAACGTGAGCTTGGAAATATGTTGAGGTCCTTCCTGTGAACACACCAACGAAATATATTATTATTGTTTCTAATAAAAGATACATAATTTATGTTGTATTTTGTCTAGTTACTTTAGTAAGATTATCGATCATGGATTAGTGCGAGATTAGGTCAGATAGATTAGTGCGAAGTTATGGTGGAGTAGTGATCAAAGGCGGTGTTTGTGGAGACAATATTTCGTGCTTGTTCTTGTTCTTCCAGTTTAAAAGATCACATATACAAGGCTCGCTCGAGCCGAAAGTCTTTAGGATAAGGAACTGAATGTTAGTTTGGGATTACTTCAGTGGATCTCGCTAAATGGTGAGCTTTTAAACTATTATTTAATGGTAATTCTTTTATGAATTGCCCGGGAACTAATTAAGAGTAGGTTTATATACGTATTTTGTATTTATTTTACATAACAACTAGATACCAATGAGTGTTCTCACCTAGATGGTGGAGGCTGACTCCATACACAGTTTCAAGTGTAGATATGATAGAGCCCAGTAGGCTCAGGAACCTGTACACCTGTTGAATGACAGTTGAGAGGCGGGACCACAGAGCCGAAACTCAACCCCCGCAAACACAGCTAGGTGAGTACACACACACACACACACACACACACACACACACACACACACACACACACACACACACACACACACACACCGAGGGATCTAAAATGTCATCACAGGTCATTATGTAACCCAGAGATTTATATTAAGATAAGGAAGTTAAACGGCGGCTCAAGAGATGAAGAGATGCAGCTTCCACACTATATATGCCTCTGGGGAGAGGGAGAGGGAGGAGGCAGAAAGTGGAGAGAGGAAGAGGACGGAGCAGAGAGGGAAGGAAGAAGGGGTGAGGGGGAAGAGACATACAGTGAAGACGGGAGCATGAGGGGAAGCAGAAAGGGGGAGAAGAAAGAGAGGGGAGAGGAGGTGACGCTGCAGAAGAAACAGGAGAGAAAGCGAGGCAGAGGGAGGGAGGGAGGGATTAAAGTCAGGATAAGGATTATGGATGGGACGGGGGGGGGGTGAATGGTGCCCAACCACTTGGACGGTAGGGAATTGAACGCCGACCTGCATGAAGCGAGACCGATGCTCTACCTTCCAGCCCAAGTGGTTGGTCAGGATGATGCTACACTTCAGAGAGAAGGGACTGGAAGGCAGCGGCCGGCCAGAGACGACTGGGTTAATGACATTTCACAAAACTAATGTGAAAACGAAGCAAATAATTATGTTTCCATTAATGGTGGTGATTGTTGGTGGTAATAGTAGTTGGTGGTGGGTGTGGATGTGGTGGGATTGGTGGTAGAGGTGGTTGTTAGACGCATTAATCTGCCTCTGTCAGTCATTCGTCGATAAAACAAGTCTATCTGTCTCATCTTGTAGCGATTTCGAAGCTTAATTTGAACTTTCCTCCCAATTTTTGTGTCGCCTGCAAACCTGCAAATGTTGCTATCTAAATGTTTTACGTATAATCAACAAATGAGGTCCAAGGATAGATTCCTGCGTCGCTTCAAGTACGACTTAACTGACTTTATGCTAATTATCTACATTCTTTGAAATAACCAAGTCCTAATCCAACCTAGGATAGCACCCCAGTACCATAAGCCTCTGGGCTCTATGTCTCGTGAACCACTCTCTCAAAGACTTTCTGGAAGTCAAGGTAAAGAACGTCACAGTCCTTCCCATTATCAACTGCTTCTAATATACTGGAAAACAACGTGAGTAAATTAAGCACGAACGGCCCTTATTAAAACGTTGTTGGGAATCCTTTTATAGTCTAATTTTTTAGGCCGTAAGTGGTAGTGGCGATTATCTAGTTAAGCAATTTTCCTGCAATAGAAGTTATGTTAATCGGAAGACAGAAGTGAGCCCAACCACTTGAGCTGGACGGTAGAGCGACGGTCTAGCTTCATGCAGGTCGGCGTCCAAGTGGTTGGGCACCATTCCTTTCCCCCGTCCCATCCCAAATCCTTATCCTGACCCCTTCCCAGTGCTATACAGTCGTAATGACTTGACGCTTTCTGTTGATAAGTTACCTTCCCTACGACACACGTAATATCTCTCTCTTTAACAAATCTAAACTCCATTTACAGCTCTCATAGACACCGAACTCTGCTCGACCGTAGTGATTTATTAACTATACAACACAAGGGCTCAGTAAACTCTTCTTCATATTCTTTAACAACTTGGTAACTGTAACGTCCCGCTCTGAGGACTGTTTGGTTTTAAATGTTATCTTTGTTCCATAACTGTCTCCGTGATAGTGATCATATTCTCCTATTCTTTAGTTGTTCTCAGAAGTGTAGGCCTCATAGATCTGGTAATAGTTTAGTCCTGATAGATCTGGTAATAGTTTAGTCCTGATAGATCTGGTAATAGTTTAGTGCTCATAGATCTGGTAATAGTTTAGTCCTGATAGATCTGGTAATAGTTTAGTCCTGATAGATCTAGTAATAGTTTAGTCCTGATAGATCTGGTAATAGTTTAGTCCTGATAGATCTGGTAATAGTTTAGTCCTGATAGATCTGGTAATAGTTTAGTCCTGATAGATCTGGTAATAGTTTTGTCCTGATAGATCTGGTAATAGTTTAGTCCTGATAGATCTGGTAATAGTTTAGTCCTGATAGATCTGGTAATAGTTTAATTTCAAATCGCTCCACTTTTCAGTTTTAATTTTTTGCTTTACAAGTTGAGGATTCCAGACCGGTGCTGTATAGTGTAGAGTTGATCTCATTAGAGCTAATTAGAATAGTTTTAAAAAGAGTCCTCGTTTAGATTTGTCAAAACCTTTCTAATGTTTGTCAGCTTTCCATTTGTGGCCATTGTTATCCTCTTTATGTATGCTTCTGGTGTTGACGCTTAAAACATATTTGCTCCTAAGTATCTTTTTTCTTTTTTAAATACCTCTAGTTGCCTTTGTGGTACAAATAAGGGAAGATAAAGAGACCAGAGGTTCCCTTATGGTCATCCTGGTCTCCTATCACTCATTCACTCAGTGTCTGGAGTTCAGCTTTTACAGCCAATTATCTGCGCGTCGGGGAGTTTGTTGAGGCTTTCCTCTTGCACTCGACACTAATTGTTCAGGCTGTTCCTACATGTTTCGCAACCTCTACAGTCTTGCACATATATACGCTCACACCCTCGTGTAGGTCATGTACATAGTGGTGGTGGGACGGGGCGTTTGGGAGTACCGTTTGTCGTAACTCCCAGCCTGAAGCTCCTTTAATGGCTGCGACTGATTTCTGTATTCTGAATAATGACTTATCCAGTTAAGGATGGTTCCAACTCTCTCGATTTGGCCTTTCATCTTTACTCTAGTGTTTGAGAGGAACGGGTTCAAATGTTTTTATGCAGTTATAACAAATTTGCAAACTACCCAGTCCTCTTTGTCTGGTATTTTAGTGACTGTCAAAGAACTCTCCAGTTGTCAGGTATGGTCTGAAACCCTGTTGCCATTTTGTTGCATAGTTTATCCTCTCCAAGTGATATATTTTTATCTTCCTGGTTACTTTCTGGCGCACACTGCAAGGAATGCACTGTTGGTATGGTATGAAGCTCTTCATACCCTGGTATGAAGTGTTTCTTTATATACCCGTTCTTAATTTCTGGAATTATATTTGTCTTTTTTAGATTACCGAGAAATTTTCAGTCTGGAATATGTCATTGGCTGAAAGCCTGGAACTCCTTCATCCTCCTTCAATACGGTGATACCTGGTGCTACAGCTCCTACGTGTCTAGTTCCAGCAGGTTAATTACCATCTGTGTAGTGATCCTCTTCCTGGCTGTCTCAACGGCTTCTGTAGCGTAAGGCTGCGGGAACCTTTTGTTGAGTTCCTCCTAAACTTTGTCGTCGTTTTCTGTGAGAACATTCAACACACATGACCTCTCACTGTTATTTTTTCTCCCATACTTATTTCTGGCTCGCTTTAAGTGCCTCTCTGGTGTTTTCTTCCATGCTAAATGCTCTCTACCTTTTCCATACCTTTCTGGTCTCGTTATTCTCCATCCTGCACTGACTACTGGATCAAGAGTTTGCTAGATTTACGCGGGAACTTCCTTAAAGAGTGAAATGTCTGACATTTGTACATTTCCTGGTTGGGAAGTTCCATGTTATTGGTTGTCTTTCGCTGTAACTCTGTTCTGTGTTGTGCTTTCTCTTAGTCATATTTTCGTTTTTACTTTACCGTGCTCTAATTGTTATTTCGAGTGTTTTACGTTGATTTTCTATTGTTGTTACTTAATTCTTGTCCAGTCGTTGTTCTTCTACCCTTGTCCTACTGTTGTTCTACTACCGTTGTTTCTTAATCGTTATTCCTTTTCCATTGATCTCTATCGTTGTTACCTCTTCTGTTGTTCCCCTAACGCTGTTTTCCTTCCGTTGATACCCTACCGTTGATCTACCATTGTTCTACTGATGTTACCATTGGTCCTCTTCTGTTGTTTCACTTAAATATTTGTAAACGTGACACATATTTGTAAACTCTGTACACTTACTAGTAAAATGTGAACACATACATATTTGTAAACATTGAACATTTGTACATTTGTAAACACTGAACACTTACTTATTTGTAAAAATTGAACACTTACATGCCATCATTTACGAAGATAAATATTAAGTTTGCTGCTCCAGACAGTGTGAGTATTAGTCTGAAGTTAATCCTGTGGAGCTTGAGAAGTTAGTCTGAAGTTAATCCTGTGGAGCTTGAGAAGTTAGTCTGAAGTTAATCCTGTGGAGCTTGAGAAGTTAGTCTGAAGTTAATCCTGTGGAGCTTGAGAAGTTAGTCTGAAGTTAATCCTGTGGAGCTTGAGAAGTTAGTCTGAAGTTAATCCTGTAGAGTTTGAGAAGTTAGTCTGAAGTTAATCCTGTGGAATTTCAGAAGTTAGTCTGAAGTTAATCCTGTGGAATTTGAGAAGTTAGTCTGAAGTTAATCCTGTATAGTTTGAGAAGTTAGTCTGAAGTTAATCCTATATAGTTTGAGAAGTTAGTCTGAAGTTAATACTGTGGAGTTTGAGAAGTTAGTCTGAAGTTAATCCTGTATAGTTTGAGAAGTTAGTCTGAAGTTAATCCTGTATAGTTTGAGAAGTTAGTCTGAAGTTAATACTGTGGAGTTTGAGAAGTTAGTCTGAAGTTAATCCTGTGGAGTTTGAGAACCAAAGATGATGAGAAGGACTGAAAGATGTTAATTAAGTAAGATTTCGGTTACTCACACACCCTGACCTTGTACGTTCCTTGTAACCACCAGTCACCTTGTGGACCTAATTTGAGCCCAGGTGACGATAACACGTTGCGGACGTGATTTAAAACGTGGTGAGAACAACGATACAAGAGCTGAACCTGTTTTGAGTGTGAATGTGGGAGCGGTACTGACCAAAAATGCATATATGCGTGTATCACAATATTTATGTGCAGTCAGACAAGATTAATAGGCTCACGCTCATGAAATGTAGTGAATTATTTATTTTTTGTTCAATGGATTATAGTATTATTCAATCTATGTCCATAGAAAAGTATCATCCTTTACATACCCCACATAAACTAACTCTCTCTCTCTCTCTCTCTCTCTCCTCTCTCTCTCTCTCTCTCCTCTCTCTCTCTCTCTCTCTCTCTCTCTCTTACCTATGTTACCTGGCGGTACTTGTTCACAGTGCCGTAGGCCAGCCATACTCCGTTGCTCTACAACAAAAAGTTCGCCAATTTAATTAATTTGAACGGGATTATACTTTCCGGAGAGCGTTTTTAAATATACGTTTTTAATCCAAAATATTATGACGAAATAATTTAAACCTCGTGATCAATCAGGTGCGGTAGAATATTCTGCTGCTCTGAATATATATATATATATATATATATATATATATATATATATATATATATATATTATATATATATATATATAACGTGGCTGAAAATTGTTGACCAAACCACACACTAGAAATTAGAGGAGACGACGACTTTTCGGTCCGTCCTGGACCATTCTCAAGTCGATTGTGATGAGATGAGATTATTGTTGTTTAAGATTCAGCAACTGGGAACAAAAAGTTGCAAGTAGCACGGGCTATGGTGAGCCCGTAAGTGGAGGCTCTTTGGAGCCATTATCTGTATCAATAGCTGATACCCATAGCTGAGACGAGGAAGGCACGGGCATTAAGGCAAGAGAGAGGTGAGGAGGAAGAAATCTTAGAGGAAGGTAGGAACAAGGCGAAGGTAAGAATGAGATAGGCGTAATAAAGGGGTGTATGAAGGGGGACAATAATAGAAGTAGAATGGGAACGTAAGAAGAAGAGAAAAATAATGGGTAGGCTTATGTTAGGTCATGTTTATTAGAAAGCTTAGCACATTTGAATATAAACTGAAAGAGAAGAGTCAACAGCAACAAAGCCAGGACTAAGGTTCGTGTTGGGTAGGTTTTGTATCAGAGCGGATTCGACAAGACGGCGTCTGTGTAGAGGCAGGAAAGATTATTTTAGAGGAAGACCAATCAGTAGGATAATTAGAATCCGTAACATGACAGAAGAGAGCATTGCTTGTGTCTGCAGACTTTTTTTGTGTTCATTAAGTCTGTCATTAAGTGTACGGCCAGTTTCACCATAGTACTGGAAAGGACAAGACGGACAGGAAATAGAGTAGACACCAGCAGCATTACAAGCAGAAGGAGCAGTGTGAACCAGATTACCAGGAAGAGTGTTGACCAGTCCGCCCATAATTGGCGATGAGCCTGATGGGCTCCAATATACGCTTGGACCTTAATGGGAAGCCCTTGTTAGCGGTCTGAGCGGCGAATGAGGTCGTTAATGATTAACTAACGCCGTAAGGAAGATGATCTATGGTTGTTAACCCTTGTATGCTTAGTTGGTCTCACGGGAGGTTATGGTTATTGTTTGGGAGCAGTGAAGCC
>WNGS01163813.1:11253035-11272627 GCA_020271785.1 Procambarus virginalis
GGTGTACTACCTCTAACTGCCCTATTTGCCATCGTGGATGATTGGTAACTATCGTACTGTTAATATGAGATAGAAAAAATACCTAACGAGAAAACTGTGGATTGTGAGACTGGTTAATTGATGGACCATGAGCAACTGTACGTTGTGGGATGCGAACCCTGAGGGTAACTGTACCTGGTGGGGTTCTTCTCTTAAATTAAACATTAATAGGAAAGCAAAGGAGATCTTCCGTATTTAGATACTATATCTGTAGAAGATGATTGTCTATCAAAAGGCTGGAGGCCAGAAGCTAGAGGCCAGCCTCACGGAACTATGCATTGTGATTGGTGATTGTATGGAGAGTTTCATAGAGAGGTTGGGGGTCGACCCCCATGCCTCCTCTTAAAGAGAATTGGCTCCAGTTGCGACAACATAGATTCCTTTGCTGCCTGAAGTGTGGGCTTGGTTGTCCATCGAGTGTTATGAAACAGATCCTTCAGTTGTTATCGACGTCGAATCAACGTTCTCGACGTTGATTGAGTGTAGTTTGCCCTCGGGAGAGATGGAGGGAGAACGGAAGGGAGGTAGGGATGGAGGGAGAATGGGAGGAGAGAGAAAGAGTGGGAGGGAGAGAATGGTGATGAAGAGAGGGAGAAGGGAAAAGAACGAGAGAGAATGAATGGAAGGGAGTATTGAAGGAAGTTTGGGAGAATAGAATGGAATGTGAATAAATTGGAGGGAGAGAGAATGGAAGGGAGGGAGGGAGAGAGAGAATGCAAGAAAGGGAGGAAGGAAGGACGAAGAAAGGGTGGGAGGGAGAATGGGATGGGAGAGTGAGAGAGATAACTAGTGTGTGCTGAGAGTTGTATCAGTATATATACAGTGAGAGTCACCATTAGCCCTGGACTATTCTTGCTGACTGGTCAGTAAGCTCTTGTGCTTATCATAAAACTGTCTACAGCTTGATAACCATCAACCAATCTTAAACATTTTTGGAAGCTCGACCGAACAAAGATAATCGCCCAATCACTCAATTTAACATTCCCCATTTTAGGAACACCCATCTGACGAAACTAACATTACAGGAATCTGAAAACAACCAGAGTGGATGATATTGTAATGATTAAATTACACTCCAGCGCCAGTAAGAAAGTCATTTCGTCTTTATTTAAAATCTGGGGAGTTGGAGGAGTGGGTGAGGAGAGTAAATCTACGGTAGTGACCACCCATGTTTCACTATCAGCGACGGGCTGGGTAAAAACAGAAATCTGATGTGTGTAAACTGTGTTCCTGCTCTCAAGAAGGGCGCTGTGAGCAGCGTGGGACCTCCTGCTCCCACCCACGTGCTTATTCCACCCTTGCTCCCCCTCCTGGTGCTATTTCACCGTGTAGCTAAACTGCTTTCAACACCATTTCGTCTTAAAGTTGTCAAGTTTGTCGTTAAGTTATATTGGATGGTTATGGGGCGAGGAAGGTTGTTGGTTTTGTGGGTGTGGAAGTGGTGTGGTGTGGCGGTGTGTGGTAACTGAGGCGGCCCCACGCGGTCTGGGGCAGCGCCAGCGAGGTTAGTGTTCCCCGCGCGGGCTGGCTGAGAGGAGGTCGGTGTGCTCGCTCTCGCCACAGTTCCCTCCTCACACGGGGACAGTCTATCCTTACTTGTCGTGTTCCTATGACTTGAAATATTATATAGTGTTCTCATGTCTTAGTGGATTTACATCGACATTTATATGTAGTTTTTCTTTTTATATATTTTAGTATTTTTCGCATTCAATTTTTTTTTAAATACTTTGTGAATGAGATTTCATCAAACCGTCTCGTTAAAGTTCAACTGAATTATCTGCTCAGGTGATTCAAAATTTTAAACAAGATCTCCAATTCAGACTAATTGGCTTTGTACAAAAGACCTGCAATCAATTGTTGTGATTTCCGGAAACTGGTTGTGACTGTGAGTTGAACTGTGAACACTGGTTGTGACTGTGAGCTGAACTATGGGTAACGGTGAATGAGCCTCACGTGAGTACGGTGACTTCTTCATCCCTGACTGACTCATCGCCGGTGAGTACCGGACACAGTTTTATGGACACTTTATTTTATTATGGGTTTATTGGTATAAATATTAGCTTTTCATTATAAAAATGGGGAGTGAAAGATTTATTGTTTTGTTATATATATACCTTATTAGACGGGGGCAAGGGAAGACGTGCAGGTGACACTGTCTGCTGTAGGTGACACTGTCTGCTGTAGGTGACAGCGTCTGCTGTAGGTGACACTGTCTGCTGTAGGTGACACTGTCTGCTGTAGGTGACACTGTCTGCTGTAGGTGACACTGTCTGCTGTAGGTGACACTGTCTGCTGTAGGTGACACTGTCTGCTGTAGGTGACACTGTCTGCTGTAGGTGACACTGTCTGCTGTAGGTGACAGCGTCTGCTGTAGGTGACACTGTCTGCTGTAGGTGACACTGTCTGCTGTAGGTGACACTGTCTGCTGTAGGTGACAGCGTCTGCTGTAGGTGACACTGTCTGCTGTAGGTGACAGTGTCTGCTGTGAGTGACACTGTCTGCTGTAGGTGACACTGTCTGCTGTAGGTGACACTGTCTGCTGTAGGTGACACTGTCTGCTGTAGGTGACAGTGTCTGCTGTAGGTGACACTGTCTGCTGTAGGTGACAGCGTCTGCTGTAGGTGACACTGTCTGCTGTAGGTGACTGTCTGCTGTAGGTGACACTGTCTGCTGTAGGTGACACTGTCTGCTGTAGGTGACAGTGTCTGCTGTAGGTGACACTGTGCTGTAGGTGACAGCGTCTGCTGTAGGTGACAGTGTCTGCTGTAGGTGACACTGTCTGCTGTAGGTGACAGTGTCTGCTGTAGGTGACACTGCTGTATGTGACACTGTCTGCTGTAGGTGACAGTGTCTGCTGTAGGTGACACTGTCGGCTGTAGGTGACACTGTCTGCTGTAGGTGACAGTGTCTGCTGTAGGTGACACTGTCGGCTGTAGGTGACAGCGTTTGCTGTAGGTGACACTGTCTGCTGTAGGTGACAGTGTCTGCTGTAGGTGACACTGTCTGCTGTAGGTGACATTGTCTGCTGTAGGTGACACTGTCGGCTGTAGGTAACACTGTCTGCTGTAGGTGACACTGTCGGCTGTAGGTGACACTGTCGGCTGTAGGTGACACTGTCGGCTGTAGGTGACACTGTCTGCTGTAGGTGACACTGTCGGCTGTAGGTGACACTGTCTGCTGTAGGTGACACTGTCGGCTGTAGGTGACAGAGACCCCAGACAAAAAGGTCTTTAGTTAGAGCTAGAGATGTAATATATTGAATTAAAAATATACATTTAATACACTTTACAAATTATAAAGAAACTGTTGCATGAATTGTGAGTGGATGAGCTCACTGTGTCCCAAGTAACAGTGATGTACTCATACTGACTGTCGCATTAAGTGACCGTGTATAGTGACTGTTGTCTACTGTGACCTTATAGTGACTGTTGTCTACTGTGACCTTATAGTGACTGTTGTCTACTGTGAGCTTATAGTGACTGTTGTCTACTGTGAGCTTATAGTGACTGTTGTCTACTGTGACCTTATAGTAACTTGCCTTGAGTGACCGTATACAGTAACTATCGCCTAAAGTGAGCTTATGAATACGGTGTATACAGACATACAAATGGTTGTGTAAAGTGACCTGGCATCAGCCTGATCTTCAGAACTTGAATAAATTCACTCCGACAAGACTGTATTGTGCAACAGCCAACTCTCTCTCTCTCTCTCTCTCTGTCTCTCTCTCTCTCTCTCTCTCTCTCTCTCTCTCTCTCTCTCTCTGTCTCCTTCCTGAGCTCATGGGAGAGCTCCCCTGAAGGCTGGCGTTTGTAAATCATTTATTTAAGTCACATAACGTTTGTTTCAAGACGGAACGAACTTTCGTTTGATGCTTAGTCCCGTCCAAGTGGTTGGGCACCATTCCTTCCCCCGTCCCATCCTACATCCGTATTCTGACCCCTTCCCAGTGCTATACAGTCGTAGTGACTTTGGTGCTTTCCCCTGATAGTTCCCTTCCCTTGATGAAGTCATGCAAATATGAAGATGGAGCTGCAACCGGCAGACTGGCAGAGCTTCCACATGCAACTGGCTGCTATAAAAACGTGTTCTATACGCGATTTAGTTTAGGAATTAATGACCGCCGATAAAGTGACATTTTTTAACAAAGGCAGAACCAGCATGAGGCTGTTGATGGCTCGTGCTGCGGTAGCCAACTCCTGATTGTCCACGAGGTTGGACCAGGTGTGGAATTTTAAGGATAATGGCTGCATATTCACTGTTATTCTGGTCCTGTAGTCACTGTTATTCTGGTCCAGTGGTCACTGTTATTCTGGATAGTTATGACCATCGCCTGTATTTTCTATGCACTTGAGTGCTGAAGATTGTCACCGATAAACACACTTCCATTTGCATCTTGTAATGCCTAAACAATCCCGTGTGTGTGTGTGTGTGTGTGTGTTTATGTGCGTGTGTGTGTGTGTGTGTTTATGTGTGTGTGTGTTTATGTGTGTGTGTGTGTGTGCGTGTGTGTGTGTGTGTGTGTTTATGTGTGTGTGTGTTTATGTGTGTGTGTGTTTATGTGTGTGTGTGTGTTTATGTGGTGTGTGTGTGTGTGTGTGTGTGTGTGTGTGTGTGTGTGTGTGTGTGTGTGTGTGTGTGTGTGTGTGCGCGCGCGCGCGCGTGTGTGTGTGTGTGTGTGTGTGTGTGTGTGTGTGTGTGGTGTGTGTGTGTGTGTGTGCGCGTGTGTGTGTGTGTTTATGTGTGTGTGTGTGCGTGTGTGTGTGTGTGTGTGTGTGTGTGTGTGTGTGTGTGTGTGTGTGTGTGTGTGTGTGTGTGTGTGTGTGGTTTATGTGTGTGTGTGTGTGTTTATGTGTGCGTGTGTGTGTGTGTGTGTTTATGTGTGTGTGTGTTTATGTGTGCGTGTGTGTGTGCGTGTGTGTGTGTGTGTGTGTTTATGTGTGTGTGTGTTTATGTGTGTGTGTGTGTGTGTGTGTGTGTGTGTGTGTGTGTGTGCGCGTGTTATCCTCATTACACTCGACCTCTCTACTCACTGAACGCAACCCCTCACAAAGATTTAAGTTACCACTGACCACACTGAACAACGCAACAATTAAATATAAACACTGGGAAAACTTGTCAGTTCTAGACAGTATTGTCATGGCTAAGCTGGCAGACAGACCTCTCCACACACACACACATCACCACACATCCCACTGGTATTGTATTCAAGGTGATTACCTTGTGTTAGTTTCGGGGCTTTGCATCCCCGCGGCCCGGTCATCGCCCAGGCCTCCTCGTTTCTGGGCTGGTCAACCAGGCTGTTGGACAACCAGGTAATACCACAACTGTGACACCACAGCTCTGCACAGCCTCACAACACCAGCAGGTCACAGATGTCACTCTTAACTTCCCCTACAGTGAGAACTCCTTACCCTTGGACGCTACCCTAATATGTCCCATCAGGCAGCTATAGACCCATTTCTCCTTACACTTAAATACCTAAAAAAAATCATACATCTACCTACGATTCGGCCTGGCTCAGTCATTACCAACTGAATGAAATGAATAAACTGCTTCCGTAACAGCAAATAGCTCACTAGTTCCTGTCAGACATACAGGAGGTTTAATCTTTCAGAATGAACTAGTCACCACTACACCACCGAGATTAACTGCTCGCCATCACAATAAACTGGTCACCACCACCACAGTGCTCATGGAATAATTATAACTTCTGTAACAATTTGGTCGCCGTTTGCAATGTCAACCAAAGCTCTCAGAGACAGTTGAGCCAAAGTGTCAGAGGTTGCAAAAAAAGTTGTCACAACAATCAGGTTATCCTGAACCTGTTGGCGTCCTGAGTCCACACACACCACTTCACCCTATGACATGATGCTTGTCCCTCTTGCCACTGGCTGTGTCCAGGAACGAATACGTTTGGTGAGGACCTCCTCGACCTGTCACGCAGGTAGAGGCTTCCTCGACCTCTCACGCAGGTAGAGGCTTCCTCGACCTCTCACGCAGGTAGAGGCTTCCTCGACCTCTCACGCAGGTAGAGGCTTCCTCGACCTCTCACGCAGGTAGAGGCTTCCTCGACCTCTCACGCAGGTAGAGGCTTCCTCGACCTCTCAGGCAGGTAAGGGCTTCCTCGACCTCTCACGCAGGTAAGGGCTTCCTCGACCTGTCACACACATAGGGGTTATAACGACGGGGTTCACAGTTCCAGCACTGTGAGCCTTCCGAACACCTCGGACAGATCCCCCTCCATCTCTCCTCGAGTGGATTTGATATCCACAGTACCTGTCATCTTCACCTGACGGGGTTCCTGATGATACCAGGTGGTCCACACCACCAGGTGTCTTCCACAGATGGGCTGTGGAGCGTGCTCTGTACATGGCACCAGCCGCAGACAAAGTCACTCTCTCGGTGCTGCATCCTCTCGCTCGCACGTGGACACAGGATTGGCAGAGACACATGACTGGTCCACCCTGATTGGCCAAGCTTTCAAAAGCCACTCTGATGGATTAGAAGATCTGTTTCCGTGCAGGTTATATGATGTCTATATTATTTACACCAGAACTAGAAATATAAAACTAGGCAGTTTAAACGAGGCCGTATATTGAGGTTTGGAAACCAACGTGAAAAGTTTTTATTTACTAGAAAACACAAAAAAGAACTTGAAGTGCGTTAAACTTGAGGAGAACGTTACGGAACTTATTTTAAGAGATCTGAAATTGAATGTTTGAGAGAGTTGAGTTTAACACCAAACTGCACTCTACACTATAAATATCACATTGCACTGTACATCATATACATATAGCATCACACTACATTATACAATAACCTTATCATTATACTATATTATTCATTAATCATAGCAGTACACAGCACACCAGCCGTAACACTATACCCAGAACAGCACACTTCACTATACAACCCTGAACACCACACTACACTATACAACCTTGAACACAACACTACACTATACAACCCTGAACACACTACACTATACAACCCTGAACACACTACACTATACAACCCTGAACACAACACTACACTATACAACCCTGAACACACTACACTACACAACCCTGAACACACTACACTATACAACCCTGAACACACTACACTACACAACCCTGAACACCACAGTTTTGTTTACTTGGTGTGAGATCAGTACTAAGAATATTTAACGCGAGGTTACGCATTCATTAACATCAGGTTGCGTAAGTAAGAAAGTAGAATAACTCTTGACAAGGAAATATCAATTGAAAATTATTACAGAAAACGTCCAAAACCCAAAATAAAATGACACGACTTTAGCTATAACTGTGTTAAAAAGTTTGGAGCGTGTAATAGAATTTAAAAAGCGGCTTTTCAGAAGTTTACAAAACACAAAAATCTGGCAGACCCTCAGTTTATTTTTTCAACCAAAACGTGAGCTTGGAAATATGTTGAGGTCCTTCCTGTGAACACACCAACGAAATATATTATTATTGTTTCTAATAAAAGATACATAATTTATGTTGTATTTTGTCTAGTTACTTTAGTAAGATTATCGATCATGGATTAGTGCGAGATTAGGTCAGATAGATTAGTGCGAAGTTATGGTGGAGTAGTGATCAAAGGCGGTGTTTGTGGAGACAATATTTCGTGCTTGTTCTTGTTCTTCCAGTTTAAAAGATCACATATACAAGGCTCGCTCGAGCCGAAAGTCTTTAGGATAAGGAACTGAATGTTAGTCTGGGATTACTTCAGTGGATCTCGCTAAATGGTGAGCTTTTAAACTATTATTTAATGGTAACTCTTTTATGAATTGCCCGGGAACTAATTAAGAGTAGGTTTATATACGTATTTTGTATTTATTTTACATAACAACTAGATACCAATGAGTGTTCTCACCTAGATGGTGGAGGCTGACTCCATACACAGTTTCAAGTGTAGATATGATAGAGCCCAGTAGGCTCAGGAACCTGTACACCTGTTGAATGACAGTTGAGAGGCGGGACCACAGAGCCGAAACTCAACCCCCGCAAACACAGCTAGGTGAGTACACACACACACACACACACACACACACACACACACACACACACACACACACACACACACACACACACACACACACACCGAGGGATCTAAAATGTCATCACAGGTCATTATGTAACCCAGAGATTTATATTAAGATAAGGAAGTTAAACGGCGGCTCAAGAGATGAAGAGATGCAGCTTCCACACTATATATGCCTCTGGGGAGAGGGAGAGGGAGGAGGCAGAAAGTGGAGAGAGGAAGAGGACGGAGCAGAGAGGGAAGGAAGGAAGAAGGGGTGAGGGGGAAGAGACATACAGTGAAGACGGGAGCATGAGGGGAAGCAGAAAGGGGGAGAAGAAAGAGAGGGGAGAGGTGGTGACGCTGCAGAAGAAACAGGAGAGAAAGCGAGGCAGAGGGAGGGAGGGAGGGATTAAAGTCAGGATAAGGATTATGGATGGGACGGGGGGGGAGTGAATGGTGCCCAACCACTTGGACGGTAGGGAATTGAACGCCGACCTGCATGAAGCGAGACCGTTGCTCTACCTTCCAGCCCAAGTGGTTGGTCAGGATGATGCTACACTTCAGAGAGAAGGGACTGGAAGGCAGCGGCCGGCCCAGAGACGACTGGGTTAATGACATTTCACAAAACTAATGTGAAAACGAAGCAAATAATTATGTTTCCATTAATGGTGGTGATTGTTGGTGGTAATAGTAGTTGGTGGTGGGTGTGGATGTGGTGGGATTGGTGGTAGAGGTGGTTGTTAGACGCATTAATCTGCCTCTGTCAGTCATTCGTCGATATAACAAGTCTATCTGTCTCATCTTGTAGCGATTTCGTAGCTTAATTTGAACTTTCCTCCCAATTTTTGTGTCGCCTGCAAACCTGCAAATGTTGCTATCTAAATGTTTTACGTATAATCAACAAATGAGGTCCAAGGATAGATTCCTGCGTCGCTTCAAGTACGACTTAACTGACTTTATGCTAATTATCTACATTCTTTGAAATAACCAAGTCCTAATCCAACCTAGGATAGCACCCCAGTACCATAAGCCTCTGGGCTCTATGTCTCGTGAACCACTCTCTCAAAGACTTTCTGGAAGTCAAGGTAAAGAACGTCACAGTCCTTCCCATTATCAACTGCTTCTAATATACTGGAAAACAACGAGAGTAAATTAAGCACGAACGGCCCTTATTAAAACGTTGGTGGGAATCCTTTTATAGTCTAATTTTTTAGGCCGTAAGTGGTAGTGGCGATTATCTAGTTAAGCAATTTTCCTGCAATAGAACTTATGTTAATCGGAAGACAGAAGTGAGCCCAACCACTTGAGCTGGACGGTAGAGCGACGGTCTAGCTTCATGCAGGTCGGCGTCCAAGTGGTTGGGCACCATTCCTTTCCCCCGTCCCATCCCAAATCGGCGCAGGAGGTCGTTAATGATTAACTAACGCCGTAAGGAAGATGATCTATGGTTGTTAACCCTTGTATGTTGTAGTTGGTCTCAGGGAAGGTTATGGTTATTGTTTGGGAGCAGTGAAGCCGGTGGTGCTACCTCTAAACTGCCCTATTTGCCCATCCGTGGATGATTGGTAACTATCGTACTGTTAATATGAGATAGAAAAAATACCTAACGAGAAAACTGTGGATTGTGAGACTGGTTAATTGATGGACCATGAGCAACTGTACGTTGTGGGATGCGAACCCTGAGGCTAACTGGTACCTGGTTGGGGTTCTTCTCTGAAATTAAACATAATAGGAAAGCAAAGGAGATCTTCCGTATTTAGATACTATCTCTGTAGAAAGATGATTGTCGATCAAAAGGCTGGAGGCCATAAGCTAGAGGCCACAGCCTCACGGAACTAGTCATTGTGATTGGTGATGGTATGGAGAGTTTCATAGTAGAGGGTGGGGGTCGACCCCCATGCCTCCTCTTAAAGAGAATTGGCTCCAGTTGCGACAACATAGATTCCTTTGCTGCCTGAAGTGTGGGCTTGGTTGTCCATCGAGTGTTATGAAACAGATCCTTCAGTTGGTTATCGACGGCGAATCAACGTTATCGACGTTGATTGATGGTAGTTTGGCCCCGGGAGAGCATGGAGTGAGAACGGAAGGGAGTGTAGGGATGGAGGGAGGAATGGGAGGAGACGAGATGAGAAGAGTGGGAGGGAGAGAATGGTGATGAAGAGAGGGAGAAGGGAAAAGAACGAGAGAGAATGAATGGAAGGGGATGTATTTTGGATATGGAAGTTTGGGAGACATAGAATGGAATGTGAATAAATTGGAGTGAGAGAGAATGGAAGGGAGGGAGGGAGGAGAGAGAATGTCAAGACAGGTAGTATGGAAGAGGACGAAGCAAAGGGTGGGAGGGAGAATTGGATTGGAGTAAGGAGTGAGAGAGATAACTAGTGTGGTGCTGAGAGTTGTATCAGTATATATACCGTGAGAGTCTCTCTATTTAGCCCTGGTACTCTTCTTGCTGACTGGTTCAGTAAGCGGTCTTGTGCATTACTCATAAAACTGTCTACAGCTCTGGTATAACCCATCAACCAATCTCAACATTTTTGGAAGCTCGACCCGAACAAAAGATAATCGCCCAATTCACTCAATTTAACATTCACCATTTTAGGAACACCCATCTGACGAAACTAACATTACAGGAATCTGAAAACAACCAGAGTGGATGATATTGTAATGATTAAATTACACTCCAGCGCCAGTAAGAAGTCAGTTCGTCTTTATTTAAAATCTGGGGAGTTGGAGGAGTGGGTGAGGAGAGTAAATCTACGGTAGTGACCACCCATGTTTCACTATCAGCGACGGGCTGGGTAAAAACAGAAATCTGATGTGTGTAAACTGTGTTCCTGCTCTCAAGAAGGGCGCTGTGAGCAGCGTGGGACCTCCTGCTCCCACCCACGTGCTCATTCCACCCTTGCTCCCCCTCCGGTTTCTATTTCACCGTGTAGCTAAACTGCTTTCAACACCATTTCGTCTTTAAAGTTGTCAAGTTTGTCGTTAAGTTATATTGGATGGTTATGGGGCGAGGAAGGTTGTTGGTTTTGTGGGTGTGGATGGTGTGTATCTTTTTTTTTTTGGTGTGGCGGTGTGTGGTAACTGATGAGGCGGCCCCACGCGGTCTGGGGCAGCGCCAGCGAGGTTAGTGTTCCCCGCGCGGGCTGGCTGAGAGGAGGTCGGTTTGCTCGCTCGCGCCACAGTTTCCACGCCTCACACGGGGACAGTCTATCCTTACTTGTCGTGTTCCTATGACTTGAAATATTATATAGTGTTGCTCATGTCCCTTAGTGGATTTACATCGACCTTTATATGTAGGTTTCTTTTTTATATATTTTGAGTATTTTTCGGCATTCAATTTTTTTTAAATACTTTTGTGAATGCGATTGCATCAAACCGTCTCTGTTAAAGTTCAACTGAATTATCTGCTCAGGTGATTCAAAATTTTAAACAAGGATCTCAATTCCGTCTAATTGGCTTTGTAACAAAAGACCTGCAATCAATTGTGTTGATATTCCGGAAACTGGTTTGTGACTGTGAGTTTGAAACTGTGAACACCTGGTTGTGACTGTGGAGCTGAAACTATTGGGTACAACGGTGAATGAAGCCCTCACGTGAGTACGGTGACTTCTTCAACCCTGGACTGACTCATCGCCGGTGAGTACCGGACACAGTTTTATGGACACTTTATTTTATTATGGGTTTATTGGTATAAATATTAGCTTTTCATTATAAAAATGGGGACGTGAAGTATTTCTAGTGTTTTGTTATAAGTATATGACCTTATTAGACGGGGGCAAAGGAAGACGTGCAGGTGACACTGTCTGCTGTAGTAGGTGACACTGCTGCTGTAGGTGACAGCGTCTGCGGTAGGTGACACTGTCTGCTGTAGGTGACACTGTCGGCTGTAGGTGACACTGTCGGCTGTAGGTGACACTGTCGGCTGTAGGTGACACTGTCGGCTGTAGGTGACACTGTCGGCTGTAGGTGACACTGTCGGCTGTAGGTGACACTGTCGGCTGTAGGTGACACTGTCGGCTGTAGGTGACACTGTCGGCTGTAGGTGACACTGTCTGCTGTCTGTGACACTGTCTGCTGTCGGTGACAGCGTCTGCTGTAGGTGACACTGTCTGCTGTAGGTGACAGTGTCTGCTGTGAGTGACACTGTCTGCTGTAGGTGACATGTAGGTGGTGACACTGTCTGCTGTAGGTGACACTCTCTGCTGTATGGTGACAGTGTCTGCTGTAGGTGACAGTGTCTGCTGTAGGTGGACAGCTGTCGGCTGTTAGGTGACAATCGTCTTGCTGTAGGTGACACTGTCCTGCTGTAGTGACTGTCTGAACTGTCGTTACCTGCTGCTGTGGGTGACACTGTCTGCTGTAGGTGATCAGTGTCCTGCTGTAGGTGACACTGTGCTGTAGGTGACAGCGTCTGCTGTAGGTGACAGTGGTCCTGCTGTAGGTGACACTGTCTGCTGTCGGTGACAGTGTCCGTGCCTGAGGTGACACTGCTGTATGTGCCACTGTCTGCATGGTAGGTGACAGTGTCTGCTGTAGGTGACACTGTCGGCTGTAGGTGACACTGTCTGCTGTAGGTGACAGTGTCTGCTGGAGGAGGACACTGTCGGCCTCTGTAGGTGACAGCGTTTTGCATGTTAGTTGGACACTGTCTGCGGTAAGGTTGACAGTGTCTGACTGTAGGTGAACACTGTGTCTGCTGTAGGTGACATTGTCTGCTTTGACCTTCTTAGGTGAAACTGTCCCTGCTTGTCGTGAAACACGTCCGGCTGTAGGTGACACTGACTGCTGTAGGTGACACTGACTGCTGTAGGTGACACTGACTGCTGTAGGTGACACTGACTGCTGTAGGTGACACTGACTGCTGTAGGTGACACTGACTGCTGTAGGTGACACTGTCGGCTGTAGGTGACAGAGACCCCAGACAAACAGGTCTTGAGTTAGAGCTAGAGATGTAATATATTGAATTAAAAATATACATTTAATACATTTTACAAGTTATAAAGAAACTGTTGCATGAATTGTGAGGTGGATGAGCTCACTGTGTCCCAAGTAACAGTGATGTACTCATACTGACTGTCGCATTAAGTGCCCGTGATAGGGACTGTTGTCTACTGTGACCTTATAGTGACCTGTTGTCTACTGTGACCTATAGTGACTGTTGTCCTACTGGTGAGCTTTATAGTGACTGTAGGTACTACTGTTGAGCTTATAGTGACTGTTGTCTACTGTGACCTTATAGTAACTTGCCTTGAGTGACCGTATACAGTAACTAAGCCCTAAAGTGAGCTAGGTATGAATACGTGTATACAGTATCTATATCAATATATGGGGCTGTGTATAAGTGACCTGGCATCAGCCTGATCTTCAGAACTTGAATAAATTCACGTCCGACAAGACTGTATTGTGCAACAGCCCAACTCTCCTCTCTCCTCTCTCTCTGTCTCTCTCGCTCTCTTCTCCCTCCCTCTCCCTCTCTGCTCTCTCTCTCTCCTCTCCTCTCTGTCTCACTTCCTGAGCTCATGGGAGAGCTCCCCTGAAGGCTGGCGTTTGTAAATCATTTATTTAAGTCACATAACGTTTGTTTCAAGACGGAACGAACTTTCGTTTGATGCTTAGTCCCGTCCAAGTGGTTGGGCACCATTCCTTCCCCGTCCCATCCTACATCCGTATTCTGACCCCTTCCCAGTGCTATACAGTTGTAGTGACCTTTGGTGCTTTCCCCTGATAGTTCCCCTTCCCTTGATGAAGTCATGCAAATATGAAGATGGAGCTGCAACCGGCAGACTGGCAGAGCTTCCACATGCAACTGGCCTGCTATAAACGGGTTCTATACGCGATTTAGTTTAGGAAATTATAATGACCGCCGATAAAGTGACATTTTTTAACAAAGGCAGAACCAGCATTGAGGCTGTTGATGTCTCGTGGCTGCTGGTAGCCCAACTCCTGATTGTCCCAACGAGGTTGGACCCAGGTGTGGAAATTTTAAGGCTAAGGGCTGCATATTCACTGTTATTCTGGTCCTGTAGTCACTGTTATTCTGGGCCAGTGGTCACTGTTTATTCGGATAGTTATGACCATCGCCTGTATTTTCTATGCACTTGAGTGCTGAAGATTGTCACCGATAAACACACTTCCATTTGCATCTTGTAATGCCTAAACAATCCCCGTGTGTGTGTGTGTGTGTGTGGTTTATGTGAGCCTTGTGTGTGTGTGTGTGTTTATCATGTGTGTGTGGTGTTTATGGTGTGTGTGTTGTGTGCGTGTGTGTGTGTGTGTGTGTTATGTGTGTGTGTGTGTATTGTGTGTGTGTTTATGTCGTTGTGGTGTGTTTATGTATGGTGTGTGGTGGTGTGTGTGTGTGTGTGGTGTGTGTTGTGTGGGTGTTGTGTGTGTAGTGTGTGTGTGTGTGCTCGCGCAGCGCGCGAGTGTGTGGTGTGTGTGTGTGTGTGTGTGTGGTGTGTGTGATGTGTGTGTGTGTGTGATGCGGTGTGTGTGTTGGGTATGTGTGGTGTGTGTGTGTGTGTGTTTGTGTGTGTGTGTTTTGTGTGTGGTGTGTGTGTGTGTGTGTGTGTGTGTGTGTGTGTGTGTGTGGAGTGTGTGTAGTGTGGTGTGTGTGTGTGTTATGTGTGCGTGTGTGTGTGTGTGTGGTTTATGTGTGTGTGTTTATGTGTGCGTGTGTTTGTGGCGTGTGTGTGTGTGTGGGGTTTGTTTATGTGTGTGTGTTTGTTCTGTGTGTGTGTGTGTGTGTGTTGGGTGTGTGGTGTGGTGTGTGCGCGTGTTATCATCATTACACTCGACCTCTCTACTCACTGAACGCACCACTCACAAAGATTTAAAGTTTACCATGACCCCACTGAACAACGCAACATTACATATAAACCACTGGGCAAACTTGTCCAGTGTCTAGAAAGTATTGTCCTATGCTAGCTGGTCAACACACCACGGTCCACCCACACCACACACTCACCACACATCCCCACGGTATTGTATTCAAGGTGATGACATTGTGTTATGTTTCCGGGCTTTGCATCCCCGCGGCCAGGTCATCGCCCAGGGCCTCTCCTCGTTTTCTGGGCTGTGCACCCAGGCTGTGGACAACCAGGTAATACCACAACTGTGACACCACAGCTCTGCACAGCCATCACACACCAGCAGGGTCACAGATGTACCAGCTCTGTACTTCCCCTACAGTGAGAACTCCTTACCCTTGGACGCTACCCTAATATGTCCCATCAGGCAGCTATAGACCCATTTCTCCTTACACTTAAAATAACTAAAAAACTCATACATCTACCTACGATTCGGCCTGGCTCAGTCATTACCAACTGAATGAAATGAATAAACTGCTTCCGTAACAGCAAATAGCTCACTAGTTCCTGTCAGACAATCAGGAGGTTTAAGTCTTTCAGAATGAACTAGTTCACACTACACCACCGATGATTAACTGCTCGCCATTCCCCAACAATAAACTGGTCACCACCACCACAGTGCTCAACGGCATAATATAAACTTTCTGTAACCAAATTTGGGTCGCCGTTTTGCAAATGTCAACACAAAGCTCTCAGAGACAGTTGAGCCAAAGTGTCAGAGGTTGCAAAAAAAGTTGTCACAACAATCAGGTTATCCTGAACCGGTTGCGTCCCGGAGTCCACACACAACACTTCACCCTATGACATGATGCTTGTCCCTCTTGCCACTGGCTGTGTCCAGGAACGAATACGTGTTGGTGAGGACCTCCTCGACCTGTCACGCAGGTAGAGGCTTCCTCGACCTGTCACGCAGGTAGAGGCTTCCTCGACCTCTCACGCAGGTAGAGGCTTCCTCGACCTGTCACGCAGGTAGAGGCTTTCTCGACCTCTCACACAGGTAGAGGCTTCCTCGACCTCTCACGCAGGTAGAGGCTTCCTCGACCTCTCAGGCAGGTAAGGGCTTCCTCGACCTCTCACGCAGGTAAGGGCTTCCTCGACCTGTCACACACATAGGGGTTATAACGACGGGGTTTCACAGTTCCAGCACTGTGAGCCTTCCGAACACCTCGGGCCAGATCCCCCTCCATCTCTCCTCGAGTGGATTTGATATCCACAGTACCTGTCATCTTCACCTGACGGGGGTCCTGATGATACCAGGTGGTCCACACCACCAGGTGTCTTCCACAGATGGGCTGTGGAGCGTGCTCTGTACATGGCACCAGCCGCAGACAAAGTCACTCTCCCTCGGTGCTGCATCCTCTCGCTCGCACGTGGACACAGGATTGGCAGAGACACATGACTGAGTTCCACCCTGATTGGCCAAGCTTTCAAAAGCCACTCTGATGGATTAGAAGATCTGTTGCCTGTGCAGGTTATATGATGATCCTATATTATTACACCAGACACTAGAAATATAAACTAGGCAGTTTAAACGAGGCCGTATATTGAGGTTTGGAAACCAAAGTTAAAAGTTTATATTTACTAGACAACACAAAAAAGAACTTGAAGTGCGTTAAACTTGAGGAGAACGTTACGGAACTTATTTTTAAGAGATCTGAAATGAAATGTTTGAGAAGAGTTGAGTTTAACACCCAAACTGGACATCTACACTCTAAATAGCACATTTTGCACTGTACATAATATAATATAGCATCACACTACATTATACAATAACCTTATCATTATACTATATTATTATTATATAGCAGTACACAGCACACCAGCCGTCACACTATACCCAGAACAGCACACTTCCACGTCCTACACCAGTACACCATGACATTTTCACAGTGAGCTCCCAAGCCGCCTCATGCCTCCTGATGATTTTATTATTATTGGTATTAATAATCGCGCATTTATTATTATTTACAGTTTTAATAATAAAGACATAACTACTATACCATTGTTAAGAGAGGACAATATGAGGTGTGTGTGAGTATAACCGGCGGTACGAGGTCCGGGTAGAGCGTTATGCTAAAAGTATAATAATATATCTGCTGAGTGGAGCTAATATCATTTTGGAGCCCAAAAAATGGTGGTAAAATTTGTAATAAGTCCAGAGAACACCTCTGGATGCCGGGATTTAGGGCCTAATTTGCATATTGATGAGTAAATGATAGCTAATTGAAATCTATGATTCAAAAATGTGCGTTGTGCATATATTAACTGTAGGAGCGCCGGGCTCAGTACCAGGCTTGAAAGCCAACTTAATTTTTGCTTTTGTTTTTGGCTTGCCAAAGTTTTTAATTAGATTTTTGGTCCAGCTGTTTATGGGGATTCTTGTCCAGCAGTTTATGGAAGGAGCGACGTCTTTGTCTACTGTTATATGTACTCACATATAATATGTAGATCGCGTTAGTTACTTGATCGAGCCCGACGTTGTCATATTTCTGTTGTAACTATATTGTAGGGTTGTAAACCCTCTTGTTGTTTATTTGTTGTAAACATTTATTTTGCCACTCAATCAATACCTTAAGAATTTTATGGATCTCAGTCGAGTTTTCCATCTCTTTTTCTAGCGACGTCAGGTCTAGTTTTTTTGTCTCTCTTCATAACTCATACCTCACATTTTCAGGAGAGCCTCATTGCAAACCTCTGAATCTTTTGTAGTTTTATGTGATTTTTGAGATTAGGACTCCACGATTGGGCAGTATACTCCATAATTGGTCGTCGGGTGTGTGTCGTGGTGTCGTCGGGTGTGTGTCGTGGTGTCGTCGGGTGTGTCTCGTGGTGTCGTCGGGTCGTCGGGTGGGTATGAATCTGATGCCCACAGTAGGAGAGCAACAGGTAAAGGATCTGAGAATAATGATGTCTGACAACCAAATGTTTGTCGTTGTTGTTGGTTGAGGGTCGACGAGGATAGAGGGATCGGAGGCATCCCCGGGTGCCCGATACCAAGAAAAAGCGAAGAGGGATGGGAACCCCCTAGCCCCTCGAGGTCATGGACTTACCTACCGTTACTGTTCATAAGTGGGACCTGTGTTTACATATATACAAGGTATAATACGCCTCCTCAGTATTGTTAATGTTTATCTGCAGCTTCTACATTTTGGCTCCTCTCCTTGGTTAAGGCTCGGACTCTTGCACACACTGTCAAGGATAGTGCTGACCAGACCACACACTAGAAGGTGAAGGGACGACGACGTTTCGGTCCGTCCTGGATCATTAGCCAGGACGGACCGAATCGACTTGAGAATGGTCCAGGACGGACCGAAACGTCGTCGTCCCTTCACCTTCTAGTGTGTGGTCTGGTCAGCATACTTCAGCCACGTTATTGTGACTCCTCACATGCCTGTGAAGGATAGTCGTACGGTTGCCCCTTCTATTGTTTAACACCTATCCTATGAACTCCTTTTGTTATATACCGTCATATTATTTAAATGCAGTACATCCATATTAATTCTGTAAATATAATTAACATTGCGGTATTTTCCTTACTGTGATGCTGTCAGTCTCCTGCTGCTGCCTCGACGGTGACAAGGTGCCTCTGTTTCCAGACTATTTTAGTGTAAGTATCTCTCATTTGTGTAACTGTTGCCTTTCAATCTTTATTTCCCACTCAATATTTCTCACCCTGTGTCGTTCACTACAGGAAACTGCTTCACACAGACTGATCTGCATATATTTTTCTTGTTATAGTTTTCCTGTTCGCAGCATCGCACTAGGCGGCCCTTGCTGTATGTTATCGGTGCCCCTCGCCTGCTGATGTTATCGGTATCCCTGGCCTGCTGATGTTATCGGTGCCCCTGGCCTGCTGATGTTATCGGTATCCCTGGCCTGCTGATGTTATCGGTGCCCCTGGCATGCTGATGTTATCGGTGCCTCTTGCCTGCTGATGTTATCGGTGCCTCTTGCCTGCTGATGTTATCGGTGCCCCTGGCCTGCTGATGTTATCGGTGCCCCTGGCATGCTGATGTTATCGGTATCTCTGGCCTGCTGATGTTATCGGTGCCTCTTGCCTGCTGATGTTATCGGTGCCCCTGGCATGCTGATGTTATCGTACTGCGTCTCGTTGGGTAGGGTTGGATAGTTTCGCGTCTTCACAGTAGTATCCCATGACAATACTAATGACGATGTCATCCTTGAACCAATATATATAACCCGTTGGTCGTCTTGTTACTCCGAGTAAGAACGCGTCAATTACCCACAAGGCGAATTGACAGTTACGTCCCCGCGCCCATAATTGGCGATGAGCCTGATGGGCTCCAATATACGCTTGGACCTTAATGGGAAGCCCTTGTTAGCGGTCTGAGCGGCGAATGAGGTCGTTAATGATTAACTAACGCCGTAAGGGCCTGTGTGGAACCGCATCCCGGACAAACGTAGCAGTTTTGCTCTATCCATCAATAACCAGTCTCACAATCCACAGTTGTCGCGTATTTTTTTCTATCTCCATCTAACAATACCGAATAGTTCCAATCATTTCCACGAATGGCAAGAGGGCAGTAAAGGCCTAGCACAGCCGGCTTCACCCCCCCCACTGCTCCAAAACATAACCAGCAACCTTCCCTATACCACTACAACAACAGGTTAACAACCATGAGCATCTTC
>WNGS01163813.1:11275227-11286100 GCA_020271785.1 Procambarus virginalis
TAGGCAATATTAGATAGTTCCCCCTCTCACGAGGCTCCATAAAGCACGTACCGAAAAAAATCGCAGTAACTTCATGCAATTATTACAAAACCGTCGGAGCAGGATGGGAGAGATCTCATAAGACGTCATCGGTCGTATGCCTATACTCAGATCTTGATCTTAGGTTAATAATCTCTCTCTAGTGTATTATCTGATATCAATATTGCTTACAGGAAATTGTTTAATAGTGATAATTGAGTGGATTGTGAAGTGGTTAGGTTAAGTGGAGCCGGGATACTTGTGGCCTCGCTGCCCCACACCACCTGGGCCACACCCCTGGCCCACACTACCTGGCCACACCCCTGGCCCACACTACCTGGGCCACACCCCTGGCCCACACTACCTGGGCCACACCCCCTGGCCCACACTACCTGGGCCACACCCCTGGCCCACACTACCTGGGCCACACCCCCTGGCCCACAGCACCTGGGCCACACCCCCTGCCCACACTACCTGGGCCACACCACCTGGGCCACACCCCCTGGCCCACACCACCTGGGCCACACCACCTGGGCCACACCACCTGGGCCACACCACCTGACCCACACCACCTGGCCCACACCACCTGGGCCACACCACCTGGCCCACACCACCTGGGCCACACTACCTGGGCCACACTACCTGAGCGGGTGTGAAGGATCCCAACCCTCCCTCAACTTTGATGCCACTTTTCCCAGACTGGCGTGAGCGTTGATAAAACACAAGCGTTTGATATCCCCGTAATGGAATTAATATTTCCAGCAGTGAGGGCGCATGATCTCAAAGGCTGCCGTAATTCAGGCCAACTTTGACTTATGGGGCGCTGCTCGACACACTCTCACAGTTCAAATTATGGCCTTCTTTATCAGCCGTTTTTTCCTGTGGAGCTTTGATGGCACCACCACCGTGGTGGCTCTTCCCCGGTGGTGGGGGCCCTCAGGGGACTCTTCCCCGGTGGTGGCCGCCCTCGAGGGACTCTTCCCCGGTGGTGGGGGCCCTCGGGGACTCTTCCCGGTGGTGGGGGCTTTCGGGGACTGTTCCCCGGTGGTGGGGGCCCTCGGGGCACTCTTCCCCGGTGGTGGGGGCCCTCGGGGCACTCTTCCCGGTGGTGGGGGCCCTCGGGGACTGTTCCCGGTGGTGGCCGCCCTCGGGGGACTGCTCCTCTACTCTGTTATCAGGGTGTGACCTTTCACCTTGCACTGGTGACAGCTCTTGGCCTCCGCCTCAACAAGGCTGCCGCAGTAGAGGATAAACTGAGCGAGTCTTCACAGACGCTAAACAGAACAGGAAACAATACTTCCTAGTTGTGTTAGTTCGGGTTCAGAAGAGACCTGGGTAAATACTGGCTTGGGATAGTGTTCTTGATTTATTAAGCTAATTACCTGGAAGTATTAGGAACGTGGGAGCGCAGGATTGTTTCTAGCGAAGGTGTGACATACATGAACGAGTCTCATTGGGTTTAAAAATATGTTTTCTCTCATTGACCTGCGTCTCGTAGGACGTCTGGAGTATCTTCCCTTTTTAGGGAATGTTAATGTTACACACGCAGAAATCATAATAGCGTGATGCATCAAATAAACAAATCCACAAGGGCCGTGACGAGGATTCGAACCTACGTCCGAGAGCATCCCAGGAGCTGCCTTAATCGACTGAGCTACGACATGGTCAGGTTCGAATCCTCGTCACGGCCCTTGTGGATTTGTTCATGTTAATGTTAATTTTTAGGTTTCTCCAAGGATGCCGCGTCTAGTGCTGCCTAATCATTTGGTTCAGTAAACTTCCTGCCTGCTAAACTTACCCAGGTCTTCGCTGAACCTAAGCTCTTATAATTGATATATATTATTTCCAGCTCTGTTGTTTGTTATATCACCCCTGGGGGATAGACAGGGGCCCTGGTAGCTGAGTGGACAACGCTCGGGATTCGTAGTCCTCAGGTTCCGGTTTCGATCCCCGGTGGAGGGGGAAACAAATGGGCAGAGTTTCTGTCACCCTGATGCTTGTGTTCACCTATCAGTAAATAGGTACCTGGGAGTTAGACGGCTGCTACGGGTTGCTTCCTCGGAGATGTGTGTAACAAAAAGAAGGCCTGGTCGTAGACCGGACCGCGGGGACACTAAGCCCCGAAATTATCTCAAGATATCCTCAAAATAAGGTAACCCTTACTTTTCGTCTTTCGTGAAAATGCTTTCTAAGCTTTGTAATGTTTCTTAAAATAACGGTTTCCAATTCCTGGGATTAACTTTGTCATGTTGTCTGCAGCCGTTTACAAGTGAAGTTATGTCCCATTCTATTATGTGGCGACCAAAACTGTACTTGATAAGCTCAATACAACCTAACAAGAGCAAGATAACGCTGAAGAATTAGATGACATGACATTGTTCACGTTTCTAGAACTGCATCCCATTATCCTAGTTGCCTTTTGTGTGTTTATATTTTTATAATTATCATTGTCTTATTTTCATACAATAGACGGATGAAACATCAGGCTGCACATCTGGCCAGGGCTGCATATCTGGCTCTATACATCAGGCTAGGGTTGCATATCCATACATCTGGCCACCGGCTGTATATCTCACCACAGCTACACATCTGGCCACCGGCTGTATAGCTCACTACAGCTACACATCTGGCCACCGGCTGTATATCTCACCACAGCTACACATCTGGCCACCGGCTGTATAGCTCACTACAGCTACACATCTGGCCACCGGCTGTATATCTCACCACAGCTACACATCTGGCCACCGGCTGTATATCTCACCACAGCTACACATCTGGCCACCGGCTGTATATCTCACCACAGCTGCACATCTGGCTATTGGCTGTATATCTGGCGGACAGGACAAAAATGTGGTGTAAATCATTCCATTTTTCTGCCCTCCGCGACAAAGTGCAGAGCCTTGAGGTCTTGTGTGTGTGTGTGTGTGTGTGTGTGTGTGTGTGTGTGTGTGTGTGTGTGTGTGTGTGTGTGTGTGTGTGTGTGTGTGTGTGTGTGTGTGTGTGTCTTATTTGTGCCAGGGTAGAGCATTAGATCTTGGGCCCCGCCTCTCTTGCCTCCAGATGTTTAATGTAATGTGTCTTGGCCGCTTTTTCTTGCATATCTACTGTTAAAAATGTGCCTAGATTGTTTCTGGATCCCGCTCCTTTAGTCCATTCCATTTCCCACTACTTTTACGCGAAACCAGAACAACTCAATGACTCATCTGAGTTTCAAGCATCTATCCATTCCCTCTTGTTCTGTTGTGTTCGTTGAGAACATTTCATCTTGTCCACTCTGTCAATCCCTCTAAGTATTGTATACGTCTCTATTATGTCTCCCCTTTCTTTCTCTCCTCTTTTTCTCGCATCGTCAGGTTTAGTTCCTTCCGTCTCTCTTCATATCCCATCTCTCGTATATTTTCATGTGTATTTCATTTTAGACGGGGCTCCACGATTGGGCAGCATACTTTAAAACTGGCCTCACGGAGGCGGTGTACAGCGATCTTAATGCTTCATTATTTAGGTTCCTGAATGATGTTTTAACTTTTGTTTGTGTAGAGTATGCTGCTGATGTTTCCTATTGATGTGAGCCTCTGGAGAGAGAGAGAGAGAGAGAGAGAGAGAGAGAGAGAGAGAGAGAGAGAGAGAGAGAGAGAGAGAGAGAGAGAGGAGAGAGAGAGAGAGAGAGGGGGGGCAGTGTTTGGAGGACCCACCGTATGCAGTAAGGATTCCCGACGTTATTGGAGTTCATCCTTGTTCCCTTACCTCCTCTCCTCGCACTTTCTTTCCGTTAACTGCTCTCTCTAACACCTCTTCCCCCTTTCTTCCGTCCCTCTTACCTAATTATCCCTTCGCCTCCCTTTCCCCTCACCTTCTTTCTTCATATCCCTCTCCATCTCCCCCTACCCCTATCAGACTTCTCCCTCCCCCTTACCTCTCACCTCCAAGACCTCTCACCACCTCTCACCTCTGGATGCATTTCTCCTCCTCCCCAAATCTCCCCTCGACACCTCCACCCTTAATCTCTCCCTCCCCGAGCCCAACCAGCGCCGTCCCCGCTCCGCCTGACCTCTCCAATGGTCCAGGGACCAAAATGGACTCTGGTGCACATTCAGCTCGACCCGGGACCCGACAAAAAGCGCGGCGGGTCACTTGAAGAGCCACTGTCCGAAAGGTCACGGAAGAATAGAATCTGTTTTCTTTTCTTTGTGTCCCGATTGTGTTTACTTGTGCGCTTGTTCAGCGAGACGACGCCAGAACCCGAAGCGTTGTTCACTCGGCTACACAAGGTAATTCGATTGTTAGGACCCTGTTACCCTTACGTGATGGTGCCAGTTCTCGCTGGGCCTTTGCGAGAGGAAATCAGACAGCAAGAAACCACTGAACTTAAACAAAGGTGTTTACTTACGGCAGGCTCCCGGCGGGGGGAGGGGGGGACGCTAAGAGGCACATTTGGGAGAAAATCATTTGTCTAACTTGTTTTTAAACGTAAATTCTGACTCATTTCGTTACTGTGTTTTGATGTTTCTTGTGATCTCAGCTCCATGATATATCATTATATACATATTATAACGCGCTGTGTTGAGAGTTTTCCAAGTACGCAGGTTTTATTAATCAAGATTGTCCACCACTTGTAATGTTAATATTAGTAATAAATCACTTCTTGTTATGCAGCATTACCACCTACACTGCCTATTTCACTCCTGATTATCAGCCGTGAACACAATTTGTCCCGACTTCTTTACCGTGACAAAAAATGGCTCATTGCTATTTGAAACAAAAAACTCACGACTTCTATTGATTTATTCTTGATACATAACGTTAATGTGATTTTATTGTGTATTATTTATGGCAACTTTTTATGAAATGTTCTAAAATACTCATGACATGATAGTGAGCATGCTAATAGGTACCTTCTGGAGCCTATGCCATGATGGTTGCCGGGGTGTTGCCATGATGGTTGCCGGGGTGTTGCCATGATGGTTGCCGGGTGTTGTCATGATGGTTGCCGGGGTGTTGCCATGATGGTTACCGGGGTGTTGCCATGATAGTTGCCAGGGTGTTGCCATGATGGCTGCCGGGGTGTTGCCATGATGGTTGCCGGGGTGTTGCCATGATGGTTGCCGGGGTGTTGCCATGATGGTTGCCGGGGTGTTGCCATGATGGCTGCCGGGGTGTTGCCATGATGGTTGCCGGGGTGTTGCCATGATGGTTGCCGTGGTGTTGCCATGATGGCTGCCGTGGTGTTGCCATGATGGCTGCCGGGGTGTTGCCATGATGGTTGCCGGGGTGTTGCCATGATGGCTGCCGGGGTGTTGCCATGATGGTTGCCGGGGTGTTGCCATGATGGTTGCCGGGGTGTTGCCATGATGGTTGACGGGGTGTTGCCATGATGGTTGCCGGGGTGTTGCCATGATGGTTGCCGGGGTGTTGCCATGATGGTTGACGGGGTGTTGCCATGATGGTTGCCGGGGTGTTGCCATGATGGTTGACGGGGTGTTGCCATGATGGTTGCCGGGGTGTTGCCATGATGGTTGACGGGGTGTTGCCATGATGGTTGCCGGGGTGTTGCCATGATGGTTGACGGGGTGTTGCCATAACAGCTGTCGGGGTGTTGCCATAACAGCTGTCGGGGTGTTGCCATGACAGCTGCCTTCTTCAGATAATGAATTCATTCCTCTCAAATTTTCCGGATTAATTGAGCTCTTAAGAAAACAAAATTATACATACAGTACAGGATGGGTCGCCCCTCAGGTCCCAGCCTGGCTCAGGATGGGCCGCCCCTCAGGTCCCAGCCTGGCTCAGGATGGGCCGCCCCTCAGGTCCCAGCCTGGCTCAGGATGGGCCGCCCCTCAGGTCCCAGCCTCGCTCAGGATGGGTCGCCCCTCAGGTCCCAGCCTGGCTCAGGATGGGCCGCCCCTCAGGTCCCAGCCTCGCTCAGGATGGGCCGCCCCTCAGGTCCCAGCCTCGCTCAGGATGGGCCGCCCCTCAGGTCCCAGCCTCGCTCAGGATGGGCCGCCCCTCAGGTCCCAGCCTCGCTCAGGATGGGCCGCCCCTCAGGTCCCAGCCTCGCTCAGGATGGGCCGCCCCTCAGGTCCCAGCCTCGCTCAGGATGGGCCGCCCCTCAGGTCCCAGCCTCGCTCAGGATGGGCCGCCCCTCAGGTCCCAGCCTCGCTCAGGATGGGCCGCCCCTCAGGTCCCAGCCTCGCTCAGGATGGGCCGCCCCTCAGGTCCCAGCCTCGCTCAGGATGGGCCGCCCCTCACGTCCCAGCCTGGCTCAGGATGGGCCGCCCCTCAGGTCCCAGCCTCGCTCAGGATGGGCCGCCCCTCACGTCCCAGCCTCGCTCAGGATGGGCCGCCCCTCACGTCCCAGCCTGCCTCAAGATGGGCCGCCCCGCAGGTCCTAGCAACTCCAAAAAGGGCCAGAGAAAATAACCTCATTGTCTCAACTTTTGCTCCGACAAGGACTGCATCCAATAGCGAGAACCACTTATTGATTGTTGCAAACTTCCTTCAGAGTGGTTGCAACTTTCGGAAAAGATCGCAGACGAATATTTACATTTCTTTTTCGTAGAAAGGTATAAAGAAACTTGGCCAAGCGACCGGATTCCCTCCAGTGAATTCATATTTGGTTATGAAGGAACTCTGGAAGGAGGTAAAACTGCCTTATGCGCTTCTATGTATTCCAGTCCTTCGTCTGTGTGTTTCCAGTCATTCTCCAAGGACTTAATTAATACAAGCATTAATTTGAGTGTTAACTTTGCTGTTACTTAATAAGCCAGTTACTTGTACATTTCAAAATCTAAGTCTCCAAACTTAATGTTCCAGTCTCTCAGGTCTGACGCTAAGAGATGGGTTTTGTTGATCATGTCAACATTTTCAAATGCAGACGAGAAGTAAATATAATTTGGTTGTAGTGGACGGATAGTGTGTGTGTGTGTGTGTAGTGTGTGTGTGTGTGTGTGTGTGTGGTGTGTGTGTGTGTGTGTGTGTGTGTGTGTGTGTGTGTGTGTGTGTGTGTGTGTGTGTGTGTGTGTGAATTTTCCTCTAATTTTTTATACACACGTATACATAGTATTTCCAGGTTGTATGTGCATCATATATAAGTATACACTAATAACATCATTGCTTTTTGATTTGAGAAAAATAATAATGTTTTGCACATTGTTTTTCTCGAGTACATTTTCATGTTATTTTATGAGTGTATGTTATGCTCTCCAGCTATTGGCTGGCGCCCTCTCCCGGTTGAGACTGACCAATCAGCGGGCATGTACATGTAAACAAACGCTTGACTAGGAGTAAACACAGGTGGAGGGGAGGCTTAGGGACTCATGCGCGCGCACGCAGACCATCGCAGAATGGTTCTTCCGTTCATTATTAAACGGTTAATGTTTGTTGGTGCTGTGAACGCTCTTGTAGCGGTGACAGCTGCAGCGCTCCCGCTCCCCGTCGCAGCAGTCCTCTGCCGCTGCCACCACTGTAGTCAGTCCATCTCCCTTCCCCAACACAACCACACCACCAGTACCACCAAAACCACTATCTCCCAACACAAACACACCTCCAACACAAGCACCAACACCACCACTGTCTGCTCCAACACTAGCACCACCACCAACACCACCAACACCTCCACACCGCCACACAAACAACAAGACGAGCATTATGTGACAACAGTGAAGCACCACCAATGACAACAACCGAGGTCTTGCCTAAATAAAAGAAATGAAGAAAAAGGAAGCTAGGGAGAAGGAAGACAGAAAAGGAAGGAAGGAATGCCAAGTGAAAGCCAGAGGCGGCGCCCTGGGCCTGTTTACTGTTATGACGTCATAACTTGGGCTGTTAAGGCCTTAAGTTGGCCATGATGGCGCCGTTGCCAGCCTGCCAAGTTGGAAATTTCCGATTTTGTTCCTCTTACGCCTATGCCAGCCCTGCCCTTCCCCTCATTGAGCATAGAGGGACGCACTCCCTGCTGGTGGCTGTCGTCTCCTGCTGGTGGCTGTCGTCTCCTGCTGGTGGCTGTCCTCTCCTGCTGGTGGCTGTCGTCTCCTGCTGGTGGCTGTCGTCTCCTGCTGGTGGCTGTCGTCTCCTGCTGGTGGCTGTCCTCTCCTGCTGGTGGCTGTCGTCTCCTGCTGGTGGCTGTCAAGGACCCAGAATGACATCACTCGCCACAAGAGAGAGCAGACCCAGATGACCTAAGCTCGCCACACAGAGAGAGGACCCAGGATGACCTCAACCTCGCCACAAGAGAACGAGGGACCCAGATGACCTCAGCTCGCCACCAGGAGAGAGAGGGACCCAGATGACCTCAAGCTCGCCCACAGAGAGAGAGGACCCAGATGACCTCAACTCGCCACACAGAAGAGAGAGGGACCCAGATGACCTCACTCGCCCAAAGAGAGAGAGAGGACCCGATGACCCAGGCTCGCCACAAGAGAGAGAGAGGACCCAGATGACTCGCCACAAGAGAGGACCCAGAGTGACCCTCAGCGCGCCACAAGAGAGAGAGGGCACCCAGAGGACCTCATGCTCGCCACAAGAGAGAGAGAGGACCCAGAGGACCTCACTCGCCACAAGAGAGACGAGAGGACCCAGATGGACCTGCAGCTCGCCACACGAGAGAGAGAGGACCCAGAGGACCTCAGCCCGCCACAAGAGAGGACCAGAGGACCTCAGCCGCACAAGAGAGGACCCAGAGGACCTCAGCCGCCACAAGAGAGAGAGAGCCCATAGGACCTCAGCTCGCCACAAGAGAGAGAAGGACCCAGAGGACCTCAGCTCGCGACAAGAGAGAGAGGACCCAGATACCTCAGCCGCACAAGAGAGAGGACCCAGAGACCTCCTCGCCAAGAGAGAGGCCCAGAGGACCTCAGCCACAAGAGAGAGGACCCAGAGGACCTAAGCTCGCCACAAGAGAGAGGACCAGAAGACCTCAGCTCGCCACAAGAGAGAGGAGAGGAGGCCCAGAGGACACTCACTCGCCACAAGAGAGAGAGGACCCAGAGGACCTCAGTTCGCCACAAGAGAGAGGACCCAGATGACCTAAGCTCGCCACAAGAGAGAGGACCCAGATGACCTAAGCTCGCCACAAGAGAGAGAGAGGACCCAGAGGACCTCAGGTCGCCACAAGAGAGAGAGGACCAGAGACCCAGAGCGCCACCAGAGGACCCAGAGGACTCACTCGCCACAAGAGAGAGAGAGGACCCAGAGGACCCAGCTCGCCACAAGAGAGAGAGAGAGAACCCAGAGGACCTCAGCTCGCCACAAGAGAGAGAGAGGACCCAGAGGACTCCTCCACAAGAGACCCGAGGCCTCAGCCGCACAAAGACCCAGAGGACCTCAGTTCGCCACAAGAGAGAGAGGACCCAGAGACCTAAGCTCGCCACAAGAGAGAGAGAGGACCCGATGGCCTAGCCCACAGAGGAGGCCAGGACCTCATGTCGCCAAGAAGAGAGAGGACCCAAGGACTCAGCTCGCCAAGAGAGAGAGAGGACCCAGAGACCTCAGCTCGCCACAAGAGAAGAGAGAGAGAGAGGACCCAGAGGACCTCAGCTCTCCACAAAGGAGAGAGAGGACCCAGAGGACCTCACTCGCCACAGAGAGAGAGAGGACCCAGAGGACCTCAGCTCACCCACAAGAGAGAGAGAGGACCCAGAGGACCCATCTCGCCCGAGAGACCAAGAGCCATCGCCCAAGAGAGAGAGAGGACCCAGAGGACCTCACTCGCCACAAGGAGAGAGAGGACCAGGACTCAGGCCAAGAGAGGACCAGAAGATAAGCGCCACAGAGAGAGAGAGGGACCCGAGGACCTCAGCTCGCCACAAGAGTGGCCTCAGCTAGTCACAGGACGCCGGGGGTAATAACCGAAGGAGTCTTACAACGCGCCGTTTACGTTTTAAACCAATATGAAATCCCTCAGGTGTTAGCTGAGATAATGGAAGGAGGGGCGCAGCCAGCAGCAGGAGACGAAACACCAGCAGGAGAGACAGCCACCAGCAGGAGACGACAACCACCAGCAGGAGACGAAACCACCAGCAGGAGACGACAGCCACCAGCAGGAGACGACACCACCAGCAGGAGACGACAGACCAGCACAGCAGAGAGGCACAGGACGACAGCCACCAGCAGGAGACGACAGACCACGAGCAGAGACGACACCACCAGCAGGAGACGACAGCCACACAGCGACGCAAGCGAAGCCACCACGAGACGCCACCAGCAGGAGACGACACCACCAGCAGGAGACGACAACCACCACAGGAGACGACAGCCACCAGCAGGAGACGCACCACACAGGAGACACCAGCAGGGAGACAGCAGGAGAGACAGCCACCAGCAGGAGAACAGCCACAGCAGAGCGACAGCAACGACAACCACCAGCAGGAGACGCACCACCACCACCGAGGACAACCACCAGCAGGAGGACAGCCACCAGCAGGAGAAGACAGCCACCACCAGCAGGAGACGACAGCCACCAGCAGGAGAGGACAGCCACCAGCAGGAGACGACAGCCACCAGCAGGAGACGACAGCCACCAGCAGGAGACGACCAGCCACCAGCAGGAGAGGACAGCCACCAGCAGGAGACGACAGCCACCAGCAGGAGAGACAGCCACCAGCAGGAGAGGACAGCCACCAGCAGGAGGACAGCCACCAGCAGGAGACGACAGCCACCCAGCAGGAGACGACAGCCACCAGCAGGAGACACAGCCCAGCAGGGAGGACGCCACCTGAGACCACCAGCAGGAGAGGACAGCCACCAGCAGAGAGACAAGCCATCAGGCACCACCAGCAGGAGAGGACAGCCACCAGCAGGAGACGACAGCCACCAGCAGGAGAGGACAGCCACCAGCAGGAGACGACAGCCACCAGCAGGAGAG
>WNGS01163813.1:11304658-11322189 GCA_020271785.1 Procambarus virginalis
CTCCAGTAAATGACCTCAACTGTTGCACAGACTCCAGTAAATGACCTCAACTGTTGCACAGACTCCAGTAAATGACCTTAACTGTTGCACAGGCTCCAGTAAATGACCTCAACTGTTGCACAGGCTCCAGTAAATGACCTCAACTGTTGCACAGACTCCAGTAAATGACCTTAACTGTTGCACAGGCTCCAGTAAATGACCTCAACTGTTGCACAGACTCCAGTAAATGACCTTAACTGTTGCACAGGCTCCAGTAAATGACCTCAACTGTTGCACAGGCTCCAGTAAATGACCTCAACTGTTGCACAGACTCCAGTAAATGACCTCAACTGTTGCACAGACTCCAGTAAATGACCTCAAGTGTTGTATAGACTCCAGTAAATGACCTCAAGTGTTGCACAGACTCCAGTAAATGACATCTACTACCTCAGACACTTCAGTTTTAACCTAATCCTTCCCTTTTTGTTCCTGCCCTTCATCCCATCCTTTCGTGTATTCTTTCCCTAATCTTCTAGGAGAGCTCAACAGGAAATTCAGTAGACATATCCAACTAAAAAGAGTCTTAAATCTAGAATACAAATGCTGATGGTATCTCCAACAAAGCTAAAGGAATACACAGACGAAGTAGAATCAGAAGTTGTAGATGTGGAGGTGACAACAGAGATTGAAATAATTGCTTTTGCTGTTCGCAGCGTTTCCAGATAACAAGGAGAATGACAATGACTGGTTGAGTGGGAGTGGAACACTGACTAGCTTATATTTATGGACACTGAAAGATGTGCAAAGTGTTACACATAAACCATAAGAGCAGGTAGAGGCAAAGTGGTGGTAATGTCGTGAACAACCCAGTAACAAATAGCGATATTGTCCTGGCAGGAATATTAAGAAACGACAGAACTTTAATAAACACAAAGAACAGCAACAACTGATCACAGAATACGAACATTACTTATAATCATGGAAGATTAATCACAGATCAACGGTACATTGCTCTTCAACAACCACACAATCAACCACACAACAACCACACAAACAACCACATCGTCTTCCAATAAAGATCTACACAGTTCTCTAAAGAATAAAGAAGATTGCTATTGAAACCTAGTGACGGAGAAAGTAAGGTGTGTTGGGGCGGGGTGGTGGAGAGGGGGAAGATATTGGGGGTTGGGGCGGAGTGGTGGAGAGGGGGGAGATATTGGGGGTTGGGGCGGGGTGGTGGAGAGGGGGAAGATATTGGGGTTGGGGCGGGGTGGTGGAGAGGGGGAAGATATTGGGGGTTGGGCGGGTGGTGGAGAGGGGAAGATATTGGGGTTGGGCGGGGTGGTGGAGAGGGGGAAGATATTGGGGGTTGGGCGGGGTGGTGGAGAGGGGGAAGATATTGGGGGTTGGGGCGGAGTGGTGGAGAGGGGGGAGATATTGGGGGTTGGGCGGGTGGTGGAGAGGGGAAGATATTGGGGTTGGGGCGGGGTGGTGGAGAGGGGGGATATTGGGGTTGGGGCGGGGTGGTGGAGAGGGGGAAGATATTGGGGGTTGGGGCGGGGTGGTGGAGAGAGGGAAGATATTGGGTGTTGGGGCGGGGTGGTGGAGAGGGGGAGGATATTGGGGGTTGGGGCGGGGTGGTGGAGAGAGGGGGGAGGCTGACCCCTTGCCGTCCTGGGTTCCTCTTGACTATAGCTGCTATTGTCAAAGAGAAGTGTCTCAAATTCAATTCGTGAACCATTCTCTATCGCACCATCTTGTGTTATGTGTGGTGACGCTGACCTGAATCTTGAGTGATCGAGAGGTCGGGTTAGAGAGATGGAGATAGGGAGGGAGAGAGGGAGTCAGCGAGTGATGGAGGGAGGGAGTGGGGAAGGGAGGGAGGGACTTCATTTGAAATTTCAACTCCTTAATCCAACTTAGAATACTCCTCCTCCTCCTCCTTCTCCCCACTTGCGTCTAACTTTCTAATTAGTGTCGTGTAAGGCAATATTAGGAGCCTTTCTCTTGTCAGTTGCTTATAATATACCGGAAAAAGATGTGAGTAAATTTGTTAAACAAAAGCGACTTTAACAAAACTATCTGGTAATCCTGTGTTTTACATTATGTAAACGAATGGCATTTGTTATTATTAACTCCAATAATATTGCTAGAAGAAACGTTGTGTTAACCGGAGGATGGTTAGTGACAAGTGATACCGAACCCTTCAAGATACCGGCGCTCTGCTTCACTCTAATGAGTCATTAAAGATGGCAAGCGTTCACTAAGCTCTTATGTACGTTATTAAAGTGGCCATGCAATAACTTCAGGAGATTGTTTCTTACCTGTACACCATGCAAGGTGATAGACAAGATCATATAGAGACAAGGGTCTGTATAAAACCCCATCATGGGTTCAAGGATGGCATATTCTTCCTTACAAAGCTCACTGAATTCTATGGCCGGGCGACCAAGGTCAGACAAGATAGAGACGGGCTGGCGGATTGTATCATTTGTCTAGTGTCAGAGAGCCTTTGACACAGTATACGTGCACAGAAAAGAGAGGGGAGAAGGCACTCAAGTGAATAAAGAAGCACCTCCCCAACACATGGAATACAGTGGACTGAGAGGCCTCGCAATGCTGAAATGTTATCTGAGTGGCATAAGTCCCCGACCAGTCACAGTGTTCAAAAGATAACTTGATAGACACACCCTAAGAATACTTTATCAACCGAGCTTTGATTCATAGGTCAGACAACGAGCAGCCAGCGGCGACCAGCAGTCTGGTTGACCTGACTACCAACCAGGAGGCCTGGTCGGCCCACCAACCAGGAGGCCTGGTCGGCCCACCAACCAGGAGGCCTGGTCGGCCCACCAACCAGGAGGCCTGGTCGGCCCACCAACCAGGAGGCCTGGTCGGCCCACCAACCAGGAGGCCTGGTCGCCCCACCAACCAGGAGGCCTGGTCGCCCCACCAACCAGGAGGCCTGGTCGGCCCACCAACCAGGAGGCCTGGTCGGCCCACCAACCAGGAGGCCTGGTCGGCCCACCAACCAGGAGGCCTGGTCGGCCCACCAACCAGGAGGCCTGGTCGGACACGAGAGCCTGAATCCCAGGTAGACACCCAGTACACCAGCGGGGTCAGTACTGGGCCCAGTTTACTTAATCCACGCGCCCGATTACTATCCGAGATAGATTCCTTCATCTCAGTGTTCGCTGATGGTACAAAAATGTCGCGGAGGGTAATTACAGTGAAAGAAAGAAATTACAGGATGACCTGGACAAAATAAACAAATTGTCCGTCAAGTGGCTACCAGAGTTCAACTCAAGCAAGTGCTGCATGCTGAGAACAAGAAGCCGGACACAAGTAACCACATCAGAGACCTATAGGAATCTGGGAGAGACAAAAAAAAGAGTTGGGGGTTGATACTATACCGAACCTGTCACCAGAAACCAATATCATCAGCGGCATGTGCAAGCTTGGCCAACATAACAACTGACAGAATTAATCTGAACACAGTGTATCTTGAGATTCTTGAGGTTATCTTGAGATGATTTCAGGGCTTTAGTGTCCCTGCGGCCCGGTCCTCGACCAGGCCTCCACCCCCAGGAAGCAGCCCGTGACAGCTGACTAACACCCAGGTACCTATTTTACAGCTAGATAAGAGGGGCATAGGGTGAAAGAAACTCTGCCCATTGTTTCACAGGATCACAAGACCAGCGTGCTGTCCGCTCGGCCGACCGGCTCCCTTTTCGGGAGTGTCGTTCAGGACCTTGAATTACAGTTATGTCAGAACAATTCTAATAAGCGGCATCAGCCTGGAGTCCTTATCTCATTTAGTACAAAACAAAGCTGGAGAAAGTTCCTGGTAATGTCACCAGACTTGTCCCAGAGCTGAGAGGCATGAGATACGAGGAATGAATTAAGGAGTTGAACCGCACGGCACTGCAAGACAGAAGTGTGAAGATATGATCTCCACATATAAAATACTTTGAGGAAAACTGCTCAGCATGAGTAGTACACGAACAAAGGAACATAGATGAAAACTAAATACCCAGATGAGTCACAGAGAAATTATAACAAAAACATTGTGTCATAATAGTGAACAATGTAATACACTAAAAAAATGAAAAATAGGAGAAAACTAGTCTTCGATATATATATATAACTTCGATATATATATATATATATATATATATATATATATATATATATATATATATATATATATATATATATATATATAATATATATATATATATATATATATACGATTTATATACCTGCATTTGGGTGAAGTGACATGTTACAGTAGTATAGGGAGAGGTGAAAAAAAAATTCAACACAAGCCAGAACGGGGTATGAACGGGGTATACAACAGGGTATAAGCTAAAGGGAAGGATGGAAGTAACTGCAGAGGCCTATTGGCCCATATTTCTTGATGATTCTATATTGGAGCGGAGTCTTGAAGTGGGTAGAATATAGTTGTGCATTAATTGGCTGTTGATTGCTGGTGTTGACTTCTTAATGTGTAGTGCCTCGCAGATGTCAAGCCGCCTGCTGTCGCTGTATCTATCGATGATTTCTGTGTTGTTTGCTAAGATCTCTCTGGTGATGGTTTGGTTGTGGGAAGAGATTATATGTTCCTTAATGGAGCCCTGTTGCTTATGCATCGTTAAACGCCTGGAAAGAGATGTTGTTGTCTTGCCTATATACTGAGTTTTTTGAGGCTTACAGTCCCCAAGAGGGCATTTGAAGGTATAGACGACGTTGGTCTCTTTTAGAGCGTTCTGCTTTGTGTCTGGAGAGTTTCTCATGAGTAGGCTGGCCGTTTTCTTGGTTTTATAGTAAATCGTTAGTTGTATCTTCTGATCTTTGTCTGTAGGGATAACGTTTCTATTAACAATATCTTTCAGGACCCTTTCCTCCGTTTTATGAGCTGTGGAGAAGAAGTTCCTGTAAAATAGTCTAATAGGGGGTATAGGTGTTGTATTAGTTGTCTCTTCAGAGGTTGCATGGCGTTTCACTTATGATGTCTATATATATATATATATATATATATATATATATATATATATATATATAGAGAGAGAGAGAGAGAGAGAGAGAGAGAGAGAGAGAGAGAGAGAGAGAGAGAGAGAGAGAGAGAGAGAGAGAGAGAGAGAGGAAAGGACAGACAGATAGACAGACAGACAGGAATAGGCAGACACACAAGTTCAAAATAACGGTGGTGAAGAAAATGTTGTGTTGGAGTAAGCTACAAATAGGGTAGGTTTGTGAGGGAGGCATAGGAAGATGGAAGAGTAGAGGGGGTAAGACAGAGGGAGATGAGAGAGTAGAGAAAGAGAGGGAGAGGGGAAGATGAGAGAGTGGAGGAAGTCGAGATGAGATGCCTGCCTGCCTGCCTGCCTGCCTGCCTGCCTGCCTGCATGCATGCCTGCCTGCCTGCCTGCCTGCCTGCTTGCCTGCCTGCCTGCCTGTCTGCCTGCCTGCCTGCCTGCCTGCCTGCCTGCCTGCCTGCCTGCCTGCCTGCCTGCCTGCCTGCATGCCTGCCTGCCTGCCTGCTTGCCTGCCTGCCTGCCTGCCTGCCTGCCTTCCTGCCTGCCTGCCTGCCTGCCTGCCTGCCTGCCTGCCTGCCTGCCTGTCTGTCTGTCTGCCTGCCTGCCTGCCTGCCTGCCTGCCTGTCTGTCTGTCTGCCTACCTGCCTGCCCGTCTGCCTGCCTGCCTGCCTGCCTGCCTGCCTGCCTGCCTGTCTGTCTGTCTGCCTACCTGCCTGCCTGTCTGCCTGCCTGCCTGCCTGTCTGTCTGTCTGCCTACCTGCCTGCCCGTCTGCCTGCCTGCCTGCCTGCCTGCCTTCCTGCCTGCCTGCCTGCCTGCCTGCCTGTCTGCCTGCCTGCCTGCCTGTCTGTCTGTCTGCCTACCTGCCTGCCCGTCTGCCTGCCTGCCTGCCTGCCTGCCTGTCTGTCTGTCTGCCTACCTGCCTACCTGTCTGCCTGTCTGCCTGCCTGTCTGTCTGTCTGCCTACCTGCCTGCCTGTCTGCCTACCTGCCTGCCTGCCTGCCTGTCTGCCTGCCTGCCTGCCTGCCTGCCTGTCTGCCTGCCTGTCTGCCTGCCTGTCTGCCAGTCTGCGCGATCATTCCCCATAATACGTACAGATATACAGTACAGGTAAATGCCAAAATCAAATTTGAGCCAGATTTGATCCAAGCAATAAAATGTTGATATGTGTGTGAATATGACTCGTGTTGCCTGCACATGCACAGATAAACGCCTGCCCCACCCATAATTCATCAGGATTTATATGTAAATACATCAATTTGACGAGGCTTATGCAGTAACATGCATGTTTTATCTGGGGTGAGCCGTGTTGATGCTCGCATCGATGTAAACCACATGATTCGTTCAGACTTACGTACACTCACGTAAAGCTCACCTAAACCATAAAGATTTACATACAGATGTCTTATAATGGCAGCATTTGTGTCATGACTGATTATGGTCTACAGCGCTGTTACCCACATGTCGTGCACTAGTCCATCTTACCTTCACCAATTATCCTTAAAGATTTAATATGTACTACATGGAACAACCTAAAGCTCCGCCCCCCTGGCTGTTAGACCCCCCCCCCCACCAGCCTGACACGTGTGGGTGCCACATCAACCATCCATACATAAGGTGTCAGATATATTAAGTAACAAAGGGTAATTAGTAAGTAATTACATAATACCACTGATTGATGTTAATCTGCTCACACCATCCTCACCGTTACACTGTACAATTACTGGCGTACTCGTCCCTGTCTCGTGGGGAACAGGTCAACAACATGGAACTTAATCTTGATAATTACTGCAATTAATTGAGTTATTCATTATTAATACTTATAGATAATTATAGATGTTATTAACTCACTTACAGAATCACTTGGGATCACCAAGACTAATCAGCTCAAGTGTTATGATCAAAGATAAATGAAGCAAAATGGACTAAAATGCCAATTTACCTTTAGTATTGAATTTACTAATAAGAATCAATGACATCCTATTCTTACATCCTATCCTAGAGGCATATGGCGGGAACTACTAATCCAACGACAGTACCACTTACCTTGACTCTAATCCAGCTGGTATGGCTTGTTATCCATCCTTCCCCCCCCCCCTACCCCATCCCTGGGCTGTTCAACACAACTATTCTACTCTTGCTCTAAGCTCACACTAAAGAATTAACTAAGGATTATCAGAGGTGTTATGAAGTTCTGCCTCCTAGACACACTAGGGAGAATTATCAGGAGGAAAGCGCCAAGCCATTACGACTATATAGCACTGGGAAGGGATCAGGATAAAAATTTGGGGTGGGACGGGGGAAAGGAATGGTGCCCAACCATTTGGACGGTCGGGGATTGAACGCCGACCTGCATGAGGCGAGACACACCTGGGCCCCTCGAGAGCCAATCACCCACTTGAGGAGGAGAGAGTGTGGCGTTCCCCCAGCCTGGTGCCCTAGTGCCCTAGACACTGTGCCTTACATGACAGTTCATCAACTGTCGCAAACTGTGGCATAGTGGGAAGAGGCTGATCAAGATGGAGCCATTGGTCCTCATCCTCTGTGACTTGATACGTCTAAGAAAGAAAGGTGTTCAGTTATATAAATAGAGCACATATATATCATCTGTCTGTGTCTGTGTGTCCAAGGGTAGAGGCCAGACGCTTGGGTCTAACCAAACCAAACTTTTCCAGGGGTGGGGGGGGGGATAATTGGTCTCATAAAATTGGTCAAATCTGGTTGTCCGAGTCCCTAGATTTCTTCTTTTGCAAGTGATGAAAGGTAATTCAGTATTAAATGGAAGTGTGTGTTTGTGTTCCTGGTTGGAGGACAGACGGAAGAAGGGGGAGAGGTGGACAAGAAAGGAGAAGGGGAGGGTATGAAAATGGGGGAGTGTAAACAAGCAGAAGGGGGGTCATGATTGGAGAAGAGGGAGAATGGGAGACAGACTGCCCCAGGCACTGCCAGGTGTGAGAGAGAGAGAGAGGGATGGGATGAGGATAATGGATAGAGTCTCCCTCACACATTTCGTCCTCCATCACCCCCACAGACACATGCGCCTCGATTCCCTCCACAACCATTCCCTCCACAACCATTTCCTCCACAACCACTCCCTCCACAACCATTCCCTCCACAACCATTCCCTCCACAACCACTCCCTCCACAACCACTCCCTCCTCATCAATACTTTAGTCCTGAACATAGTCTAAAACTGTATTACACTTTTAATACATTTATACACTGAGACACATAATACACCACTTGCTGTATGTATCACTGAGCGCGCAGCACAGTGTTTCAGAGAGAAATATATGTAGTCGACATAATAGAGGAAAAATAGATTGGTTAGAAAGGCGGGCACAAATAGTAAATACACAGCATAACTTTACATAAAGAATAATTATTAAACCTTTTATATAAAAGCATTAATAAAAATTATTGAATTGACATATGGATGGGAGAATATTATCAAGTATAAGACAAATCCCAGATGTATAGTGGAGTGGATGACATATAAATAATTAGCAGAAAGAAGAGTGTTAAACAAATGCATTTAGAGACGGGATGGACACACATAATGTGTTCATACTCGCAAGTCTCCCTGAAGCGCCGCCCTAACTTTCTCTGGAATGTACCTCCTCGTTAAGAGCAGATGGTCTGTTGCTGCTGCTGCTTCGTGTACTTTCTGCCCCTTTGTAGTCTGCTGGGAATAGTGAGAGAAGGGAGAAGAGAGAGAGAGAGAGAGAGAGAGAGAGAGAGAGAGAGAGAGAGAGAGAGAGAGAGAGAGAGAGAGAGAGAGAGAGAGAGAGAGAGAGAGAGAGAGAGAGAGAGAGAGAGAGAGGGGGGGGGGTTGACTCTTCAGTAGTTGCATGGTGTTTTACCTTTCTTTTTATGATGTCTTCAACCTAACCGTTAGAGAAGCCGTTGTTGACTAGGACCTACCTAACCCTACAGAGTTCTTCATCGATTCCATGAAGATATATATATATATATATATATATATATATATATATATATATATATATATATATATATATATATATATATATATATATATATATATATTTTTTTTTAAACCTAGAAGGGGTACCACCTATATATATATATATATATATATATATATATATATATATATATATATATATATATATTTATATATATATTCAGCAGGGCAATAGGAGCCTGGAAGAGGCGACCTCCAGCATGAGAGGCAGGTGCCCTATCGACTGAGTCACGGGCTTCTTCGAGGCTTCTACTGCCCTGGTGAATGAAATGTTACTATCCACGGTATTGTAGTTAACAATTTATATATTTATATTCATGTTACACACTATACACACACATTTTAGTGTGTGTGGTGTGTGTGTGTGTGTGTGTACTCACCTTCTTGTGTTTGCGGGAGTTAAGCTTCGGCTCTTTGGTCCCTCCTCTCAATGTGTGTGTGTGTGTGTGTGTGTGTGTGTGTGTGTGGTGTGTGTGTGTGTGTGTGTGTGTGTGTGTGTGTGTGTGTGTGTGTGTGTGTGTATAATATAATTTTCACGTACCAACTGGAAAATGAGCAACGCGTTGTCATGCCAATTGCCACTAAGCGTTGTAAGCGAGTCAGACTGACTCTGATTTAGTGAGTGAGGGAAAGTGAGATAGTGAGGAAAGGGGAAGGGTTGTCAGTGCTGGATGAGGATAGAGATAGCTGAAGAGATCCATTTTGTGATTGCCAATTTTCCAGTCGAGGAAATATTGTAGACTGAAAAATACCACCCAACAGTTTTCAGATCATTTTGATCTTTTTTCCCTCGGTCCGTGCCAGGGGTTTAAGAGCATTTTAATAACTATTGTGCCCGGGTTAAAAAAAAACTGTGTATATATATATCGTTATTAAACTCATGGGTGAGCTTTTTCCACACACCACTTCCAATATAAGAGTTTTGTGAGGTTTATGCTGAGCGCAGAGCACTTCTTTCCTCTACTCTCAATATATGATCTTAAAGTTTATTATTAACAGTGGTACGAGTTTTATGAGTTTGTAGTGGTGTGATTTGGTTGTTATTGGTTAGTGTTTGTGTGTGTGTGTTCTGAAGGCGAGCATCAGCTCCTGGGATCCACCTCTTGTAACACCCGGGCTCATTCCACTAGCTCATTACTCTTACACTAAACAATATTGTCTGACCTATCATTCACATGAGGTTCTTGTCCCCACCCATATCCTCTCGGTCTGCTCATGTTCACGTTAAATGTTTCCTTTTGTGCACTTTGTAAGTACCATTTAGAATCTTGTATGTCGAGGTCACTATCTGACTTGACCTTTCTCATTTTCAGAGAGGTGATGTCTAGATTCTTGAGGTGACTAGCCTCTCAACTTCGATTTTTCCTTTAGTCATCAGCGACCTGTTATTTGTATGGGGGTTGATCACTGGGGCAAGATCTTCCAGTAATGGTGTAGCATAGATGGTGTGTTCAAAGCTCTATTAGCTTCCTAGACCTAGTTACTGAAGCTTGTACCACTGGTCGCCAGCTTTTCTTACGCTGCTACATGTTCTTGTGGTAATTTGTGTCTCCGGCGAGACTTGGGGTTATATATATATACACATATACTTTGTTTTCTGACATAAACATGTATTGGCGTGTGTAGGTGAACTCTTGGTGGGTAGGTGGTGGTGGAACCCCTCGAGTATATTGGTGTGGGCGTGTCACCTTTTTACACCTGAGTGGGGGATAACCCCACTCTCCCCACCACACAGTAAGCATCATAATGTTCCCCACCAAGTTGACAGACCGCCTGGGACTCTCCGTGTGGTGCTCCGGATGTTGCTTCATGTTGCACTTTTCTACAGTCCCGTATCAGCATTTCCTTATTGCAAGTTGCCGACAACTTATCCCCTTTTAGTGACCATAAATAGTGAAGGCGGAGTAAACATTGTCCTCTTCATTCATACCAGATATAAACACCGTGAGACAGGGCGTCAAGTGATGGGTAAAGAACACTTTTCCCCAACATTGGGATCCTCAAGTGGAAGTTTTGGGGACAGGAAGCCCCCAAACTCAATCCCAAACATTTAACTCCCCAATGTTTCTTGTGCGTCGGCCGGTCGTTTACCGGATCAGCTGATACCGTCCGGATATTAAACTTGGGCTGTAATATCCGCTACTCGTAATTAAAATAGGGGGGGCGAGGAGGGTTTCAGGCAGTGCTATAGCTATTTGGTTCACATGGTCGGTGTTTGTTGTGGCAAGAGTGTTATTCTGGCCTCTGTGGCGCTACGGGGATTGTGTTCTTCTGGAGCACAGCCATTTGAGGTTTATTTTTGGGGTGAAAATTTTAGCGTTATCATGGATAGAATATATTTTTTACGAATTTACCCAAAATTATAAACTTTTCACTTTCAGCTTAAGATAAAGTATTCCACGATATCATTTTACTTATACTTTATACTTTATATATTGACTTTGGAATGTCATATAATTACAGCAGCACTACAAATCACATTTACTCTCAAGCATTATCGTATAGTGCTAAATAGAGTAAAAAGACTAAAAGACTAAACTAAAGAGAAAAATTAAAAATTATTCATCTCTTGGAGTGGCCCTTGCGGCTTTCTTGGGAAGGGAAGGGAACTATCAGGGGGGGGGGGGGGTAGCGCCAAGCCATTGCGACTATATAGCACTCGGAAGGGGTCAGGATAAGGATTTGGGATGGGACGGGGGAAGGAATGGTGTCCAACCACATGGACGGTCGGGGATTGAACGCCGACCTGCATGAAGCGAGACCGTCGCTCTGCCGTCCAGCCCAGATGGTTGGGTGCAGAGTACCATCAGGTACAGAGGTCCCATAATTACCTAGGACCTGTAACTACCGGCCACCCTCACCCACCGGCCACCCTGAACCACCGGCCACCCTGAACCACTGTACCTTTTGAACCACTGAGAACCCTTGACCACGGAAAGCTCTTATCTGAAAATCTTTAACCCTTGAGAACCTTGAACCACCGAGAATCCTGAGGCATTAAGAAGGTTGAACCATTAAACAACTACACTACATCAAGGTCCGTCTGCCTGGGTGTCCCACGGTCTGTCTGCCTGGGTGTCCCACGGTCTGTCTGCCTGGGTGTCCCACGGTCCGTCTGCCTGGGTGTCCCACGGTCCGTCTGCCTGGGTGTCCCACGGTCCGTCTGCCTGGGTGTCCCATGGTCCGAGAGCGGCAGCTGCCCCCATAACCCATGGGAGTAGTTGGGTTAATAATGCCTTGACTGACAGTGTTCTCTCGCGAGAACTCTGCATCAGATTACATTTCTAGTGAGAAAAGGTTGAAATTCAAGAATTTAGTTTTATTGAATGTATGCGAGCGAGTGATTTGCTTGTGATGGTGCCAGAGGTGTTTGGATCACTGATCTCCCTCCTCGCTTGCACTGCACTATATGCTTTGTGTTATTCTATTGTCCTTGCAAGATGGTGTGTTTTCCCAGAGGTTTGCAACACGCGGAACCCAGCAGGAGGGATGTGGTGGTGGCCGGTCTTCCTCTATACTTTATTATAGTTATAAAACTTTGTGTGTGTGTGTGTGTGTGTGTGTGTGTGTGTGTGTGTGTACTCACCTATTTGTGTCTATAGGATCGAGCTCTTAGACCCCGATTTTCTAGCCAATGTTTGTCTAATGTCTATTTCTCTATCATACCTGCTTTTGAAGTTATTAAATGGAGTTAGCCTCTACAACCTGCTCCTTTAGGTCATTCCATTTATTCACTTCCCTTATGCTAAAATAAAACTTTCTAACATTTCTATGACACATCTCAGTCTCGAGCTTCCATCCGTGCCCCTTGTTCTATTGTTATTAATGCAAACAAGTCCTCTCTTTCCACCTTGGCAATTCCTCTTAGTATTTTATACGTCTGTATCATGTCCCCCCCTTTCTCCCTCCTCCTTTCTAACGTCATCGGGTTTAGTTCCTTCAGTCTGTCTTCGTACCTCATCCCTCGCAACTCTGGGACGAGTCTCGTTGCAAACTTTTGCAAGCTTTTCGAACATAATTATGTGTTTTTTTTTTTTAAGATGGGGGCTCCAGGATGGGTCGGCATACCCTAAGACTGGCCTCATATAGGTGGTATACAGTGATCTAAAAGTTTCCTCATTCAAGTTTCTGAAGGATGTTCTGACGTTTGGCAGAGTAGAGTATGCGGCTGACGTTATTCTATTTATATGAGCCTCTGTAGCCAACGTCACCACCACATCACCACCACATCACCACCGTCACCCCCACATCACCACCGTCACCCCCACATCACCACCGTCACAAACTGCCAGCAGGTGTGTCTAGGCAACATTTCCATATAGATGAGTCCTGTGATGTCGGTTTTGGCTGGCTCCTGCCGCAGGTCGCTGGCCCCAAGGCCCCCTCCTTCAGCAGGTCGCTGGCCCCAAGGCCCCCTCCTTCAGCAGGTCGCTGGCCCCAAGGCCCCCTCCTTCAGCAGGTCGCTGGCCCCAAGGCCCCCTCCTTCAGCAGGTCGCTGGCCCCAAGGCCCCCTCCTTCAGCAGGTCGCTGGCCCCAAGGCCCCCTCCTTCAGCAGGTCGCTGGCCCCAAGGCCCCCTCCTTCAGCAGGTCGCTGGCCCCAAGGCCCCCTCCTTCAGCAGGTCGCTGGCCCCCAAGGCCCCCTCCTTCCTGCGAGAGGTTGACGTGACAACACGGATGGTGAAGAGCTCTGTTGTACCATAGACCGTCAGAGAACAAAAGCTCGCCAAGCTTTATGAAGAAGTGAAGACCTTCCTTGCTAATGTTGATGAGCTACTCGCCAAGATGACAATGCCAGAATTTCAGGCTCATCCTACATAATGGCCAAATATATGTGGAAGCCTTAACTAAGCTTAACCGAAAGCTGCAGGGCCAACAAACCAACATCTTCCACCGTGTAGACAATATTCATGCGTTCGTTATAAAATTGCAGCTCTGGGAAGATTGGCTCAAGTGGAAAATGCACCCAATTTCACCGACTTGTTAAGTCAACGAAAAAAGTATCATCAACTATCATCAACTAGGTGCTCAGCGCAGAGATCATATTCCACCTAAACTGCTCCATTGGTAAGTTTCAGCACTACCTCCCAGACAAAAATACCAATCAAATTACCATAATTCTGACAGGGGATCCATTCAAATGCAATGTAGATCTCGTCCCTACACAGGTCCCCGAAGATATTTTGATAAACATAACTCTTCACCTAAAGCTGAATTCTAAATCAGGGTGACAACGTTACCCATCTATCCTGACCTTGGCAAGAACGCTCTCAGCGTGCCTCTGTGCTTGAGCATACAGTGTCTGGGGTAGTCAAGCTTTCGCTCACTTCTGGCAGTGAAGTCACACTCTAAACCAGTTCCAGGTTGACAGTGATGGAAGGTGTCCTGTCAACTACAGCCTCACTAACAGCAGATCTGATATGAAGACAACAGGTGCAAGAGGGTGCTGGAGGCGTGAAGACAACAGGTGCAAGAGGGTGCTGGTAGTATGAAGACAACAGGTGCAGACACCACTCTGAGGTGTGGTTGTAACCACAACCACCACAGTGGTGGTTGTCTAGTGTGGCTAGATGGATCAGTGGTGTGCGTGGCAGGTCAGAGGTCATACCCTCCCTCACGTGGCCCCAAAATACTGACCAGGTGTAGAATACATTACTGATCCAAGCCGACGTTCCGAAATATGATTAAACATTTGTAAATCTTGTGTTTACATAGTCAGCCGGAGCAATATTAATCAACTGGACATTTTGTCTTGATTATTGACTTTAATGTCGGCAGCATCAAAACTGGTTTGATTACGTGAGTGTAACGGGCTGTATGTTCCTGTGGAGTGCTTTCTGAAGCGTCTGCTCACCCGGGCCCAGGAGCTCTGCCCTCTCCTCTCTCACACTCCCCTACCTTCTCCACCTCTCTCCTCTCTCACACCTCCCTACCTTCTCCACCTCTCTCCTCTCTCACACCTCCCTACCTTCTCCACCTCTCTCCTCTCTCACACCTCCCTACCTTCTCCACCTCTCTCCTCTCTCACACCTCCCTACCTTCTCCACCTCTCTCCTCTCTCACACCTCTCTCCTCTCTCACACCTCCCTCTTCTCTCACACCTCCCTCTTCTCTCACACCTCTCTCCTCTCTCACACCTCCCTCTTCTCTCACCTACTGGTGGTGCTGATGTTAGTGTCCAACACTGGTCAGCACCTCACCTGCTGGTGGTGCTGACGTTAGTGTCCAACACTGGTCAGCACCTCACCTACTAGTAGTGCTGACGTTAGTGTCCAACACTGGTCAGCACCTCACCTACTAGTGGTGCTGACGTTAGTGTCCAACACTGGTCAGCACCTCACCTACTAGTAGTGCTGACGTTAGTGTCCAACACTGGTCAGCACCTCACCTACTAGTGGTGCTGACGTTAGTGTCCAACACTGGTCAGCACCTCACCTACTAGTAGTGCTGACGTTAGTGTCCAACACTGGTCAGCACCTCACCTACTAGTGGTGCTGACGTTAGTGTCCAACACTGGTCAGCACCTCACCTACTAGTAGTGCTGACGTTAGTGTCCAACACTGGTCAGCACCTCACCTACTAGTAGTGCTGACGTTAGTGTCCAACACTGGTCAGCACCTCACCTACTAGTAGTGCTGACGTTAGTGTCCAACACTGGTCAGCACCTCACCTGCTGGTGGTGCTGACGTTAGTGTCCAACACTGGTCAGCATTGAGCAATACAAGTGCAAAATGAGAATTTTCAGGCTGTAAGGACGTTAATATTCTCAGAGATGCAAATTGGACCAGGTTGACTTCATCAGTGAGAAGGGCTGCGACAGCCGGGTCCTCAACACCCCATCCTGCCCCTCACAGTTACAAATCCTCTGGCATATATCAAGTCCTCGGGGAGATAAGGAAGACCCATAGTTACGTCAACGGTGCTGGACACCGTGAACACAGGGCCAGGGGTCCTGGAACACAAGGCCAGGGGTCCTGGAACACAGGGCAAGGGGTCCTGGAACACGGGCCAGGGGTCCTGGAACACAGGGCCAGGGGTCCTGGAACACAGGGCCAGGGGTCCTGGAACACAGGGCCAGGGGTCCTGGAACACAGGGCCAGGGGTCCTGGAACACAGGGCCAGGGGTCCTGGAACACAGGGCCAGGGGTCTGACCTTCTTGTCTCAATCCGGAGAGAAACTTAACATCGAGCTGGGTGTATGGAAGACAAGAGGCCATAAGGAAACGAGGATTAATACTCGTATATGTAAGCCACAGTTTGACTGTATCAGTGTAGGCAATATTAGATAGTTCCCCCTCTCACGAGGCTCCACAAAGCACGTACCGAAAAAATCGCAGTAACTTTATGCAATTATTACAAAACCGTCGGAGCAGGATGGGAGAGATTCTCATAAGACGTCATCGGTCGTATGCCTATACTCAGATCTTGATCTTAGGTTAATAATCTCTCTCTAGTGTATTATCTGATATCAATATTGCTTACAGGAAATTGTTTAATAATGATAATTGCGTGGATTGTGAAGTGGTTGGGTTAGGTGGAGCCGGGGACACTTGTGGCCTCGCTGGCCCACAGCACCTGGCCACACCCCTGGCCCACACTACCTGGGCCACACCCCCTGGCCCACACTACCTGGGCCACACCCCCTGGCCCACACTACCTGGGCCACACCCCCTGGCCCACACCCCCTGGCCCACAGCACCTGGGCCACACCCCCTGGCCCACACTACCTGGGCCACACCACCTGGGCCACACCACCTGCCCCACACCACCTGGGCCACACCACTGGCCCACACCACCTGGGCCACACCACCTGGCCCACACCACCTGGGCCACACCACCTGGGCCACACCACCTGCCCCACACCACCTGGGCCACACCACCTGGCCCACACCACCTGGGCCACACTACCTGGGCCACACTACCTGAGCGGGTGTGAAGGATCCCAACCCTCCCTCAACTTTGATGCCACTTTTCCCAGACTGGCGTGAGCGTTGATAAAACACAAGCGTTTGATATCCCCGTAATGGAATTAATATTTCCAGCAGTGAGGGCGCATGATCTCAAAGGCTGCCGTAATTCAGGCCAACTTTGACTTATGGGGCGCCGCTCGACACACTCTCACAGTTCAAATTATGGCCTTCTTTATCAGCCGGTTTTCCTGTGGAGCTTTGATGGCACCACCACCGTGGTGGCTCTTCCCCGGTGGTGGGGGCCCTCGGAGGACTCTTCCCCGGTGGTGGGGGCCCTCGGAGGACTCTTCCCGGTGGGGGGGCCTCGGGGGACTCTTCCCGGTGGTGGGGGCCCTCGGGGGACTCTTCCCCGGTGGTGGGGGCCCTCGGGGGACTGTTCCCCGGTGGTGGCCGCCCTCTGGGACTGTTCCCCGGTGGTGGCCGCCCTCTGGGGACTGTTCCCCGGTGGTGGCCGCCCTCTGGGGACTGTTCCCCGGTGGTGGCCGCCCTCTGGGGACTGTTCCCCGGTGGTGGCCGCCCTCTGGGGACTGTTCCCCGGTGGTGGCCGCCCTCTGGGGACTGTT